>PVIH01015238.1:0-50437 GCA_004025045.1 Sigmodon hispidus
AAAAAAAAAACAAAAAAAAAAAAAAGAAAAAAAAAAAAAAAAAAAAAAAAAAAAAAAAAAAAAAAAAAAAAAAAAAAAAAAAAAAAGAAGAAGAAGAAGAAGAAGAAGAAGAAGAAGAAGAAGAAGAAGAAAAACTTGCCTTGTGTGATTGGTACAACTAAGACTCCAAGCACTATTCTGAATAAGAGAATAGAGAATAGCCAAGAATATTCATTCCTAATTTAGAGGAAATAGCCTCAGTTTGTTCTCTTTAGTAAAACACTGGCTATTTTGAGTTATGTACCATTTGTTCCTAATGTGTCCAGGATTTTTATCATAAAGGTACATTGAACTTTGTCACATACCTTTTTAGCAGCATTCTAGATGATTTTGTGGTTTCTGTCTTCAAGTTTGTTTATATGGTGTATTACATTAATTTCTTCATTAAACATGATTTACTTATGCTGAACCACACTTGTAGCTCTAGCATGAAGACAACTTAGTCATGATGTATGATCTCTTTGTTGTCCTCGAATTTGGTCTGCAAGTATTTTGTTGAGATTTTTTTTGTACCTGTGTTTATCAAAGAAATTAGTTTGTAATTTGTTTTCTGTTATGTCTTTATTTGTCTTTGGTACCAGAATGATACTGGTTTAGGAGAAAGAAATCTGGTAGCATTCCTTCTTTTTTGGTTTTGTAAAACAAATTAAGAATTGGTATTTTCTTTCCTCGAGAAGCATTAGTATTTTCTTTTCTCTCTCTCTCTCTTTCTTTCTTTCTTTTTATGTGCTTTGGTGTATTGCCTACATGAAGGTATTAGTTCTCTTAGAACTGGAGCTACAGACAGTTGTGAGCTGCCATGTGGGTTCTGGGAATTGAACCCAGGTCCTCTGAAAGAGCAGCCAGTACTCCTAAATACTGAGCAATCTCTTCAATACTAGTATTTTCTTTCTTAAAGTAGTAATTGAGACACTGATTTTCAGCATCTCATCTTCTCATACATTACTTGGGGCTAATAAAGCTTTATTTGTCTTAGCTTCAATATATGCTATAACATAAGTGTTTATTCAATTTTTTAAAGTTATAGTTAGATGACTTGTGACCTATTGATTATTTAGACGTAATTATTAAATGAGATATGATAAAATAGTAGTTACCTTTTGCCTTTTGTTTATGTGACTCATGTTATAAAACAAATTCTGAATAAATTCACATTTGGGGCTTTATTAAAATTTCCCTTATGGTCCAATCTGTTCTAGAAAATGTGAAATCAAAAACAATACCACTGCGACATAATCAGGTCTGTGTTCTAAATATGAGTATTATGTCAAATTTGCTTTGTTCTTGTCAATTTCCAGATGGAATCCAGAAGCAGGGATTCATCTGCTTAACCCATTACCTGCTCATGAGTGTGTTGAAACTATAACTGTATGTTTTTCATTTAGTTAGTTCTTTTCTCACTTTTTACCAAAACTTGCAGTTCATGTACTTGGAAATTAATGTATTTTAATTCCTAGTTGTATATTTAGGGTGACATTTTTGTACTTACAGAAATAATTTACTTACAGGATATGTTTTCTGTGTCTCCCATAATGCTCTATGTTGTGAAGTCTATTTTGTCTAGTTTTCTGTTGGGGTTTTCTTAGAATATTTTCTATCATTTTTCGTGTTAAGCTTCCTAATTTGTGTTGGACTAGCTTTCTCTTCCAAAGTACTATATTGTGTTTCTTCTTCTAAAAATTCAATCTGGCAGTTTTTATGTTAATTAAGTATTGTCATTAACTGACTAACTTGACTATGCAACTACTATTTCATATTGATGTAGCACTATCAATTTCTAATTATTATGCTATATTATTTTATTTCTTTATTGATTTTTATTATAAATTTAATTTGCTTATATGTTATTGTGCTAGTTTTACTTAAGAAATTATAAGATTGCAGTTTATTCATCCTATCTAATGAAGTTATTACTTTTATTTCTCTTATAATTTACAATCTTAAAACCAACTTAAGCCTATTTACCAATTTTTTGCATTGTCTTTATTGACCATTCATCTTTTTCATAAATTTTATCTTCTTAAAACATTTGTGTTATTGGATGTACAATAATTATTGTTTTATCACCCCCTATAATTAATATTTCAAGTGTTTGTCTCCAAAACATATCTCCATGTTTCTTGATGGAATATGGTTTTGTAACCAGCAAGCATTCTTTTCTGTTTTCTCTCACACTACCAATATTTTCTCAGTTTTTGTTTATAAGGAGGAAAATCTTTAGTTTCTTAAAAAAGAAAAGCATCATCATCATTATTTTTTGTATCCCAAGCTGATCTTAAACTCATGGTAATCTTTTCTCTCTGGCTTCGTGAGTGCTGACGTTAGAGATGTGAGCCACCACACTTGGCTAATTTCCTTTCAGTCTCTATCTATCTATCTATCTATCTATCTATCTATCTATCCATCCCTGTGTATGCATGTGTATGTGACTCTATCTCCAACCCTGTGTACCGTGTGTCTCTGTGTATTGTATAAATTCTTAAGATAATATTGTTGCCTTTTATGAAAGATCATTCACTCTTGTCTCAACTAGCATCCAACAGACCATTAAACACTCAATTAAATCAAACTGAACAGAGTTTGTGATTTGCAAAATTTGTGTCAACACATAACTAGCTTCTCCCTGTTTGGGACCAAATGTCACAAATCTTTAAATTTAGAATGAGATCAGCCTTTATCCTCTACTTGGAAAAACTGGCAGTTAATGAATGTTCTTCTGAGGTTTGCGGCTCCATTTCTCAGCTTACTTCCTTCACTGAGTGCTTCAAATCTTACAAATCTATTGAAAGAACCTGGGTTGTTGACTCTGCCCTCCCTGTTGGACACTCCAACTTCAGGAGGTCACAAAGCCTTATTAATTCTTGGCTTCAGAAGCAGTCTTCTGCCATGGGCCAACCTGGTTTCCTAACCTGCTCCATGCCCAGGACTAAGGCACAGTAGCCTGTGCAAACACATTCATTTTACCACTCCATGTAGAAGTCTATTTTTGTCTGTGTTGTTTGCCATCTATCTCTCCTTCAAGATGACTTGATTTTAAAAACAAGAAGCTGCAAGTGACTTCTTTACAACATTCAGGATCTCTAAAAGTGTAAGTAATTCATTAAGTGTGTAAGGGGTGGGATGGCCTATATGCAAGCTGTCCCCTGAACACCGATTTCATTCATTTCAGCCTCATGAGACCCCTAAAAATACTGTCTCCCTTTCTTTGCATCCCCTAGTCTTCTAGCCATTAGCAACACCATCAAGGATACTTTGAAAGACATGCAAAGTTAAAAATAAATGCAGACTAGAAATAAATGGATGCAGCAGGGTGTGGGGAAAACAGAATCAGTATCCACCAATCTCTGCCTGTTTGTGTGACCATAGGCTATGAGCTGGGAGTAAGCTGGAGATGCAGCAGACATTACTAGCATCTTATTGCATATTTTTCTCTTCCTCTTCCCCCTTTTTTGTTCAGAATCTCAATTACATTTGTGATGAGCAATGCACAGAGATAAAATGTTTGACATCCAAGCTTCTTTGTAGCTTAGGGTGGACCAGGGAGGGGATAGACCATAGTCAAAACTTATAAAAATATCTATCACATAAGCAATATTTACTTTTTCTGCTTTAGGAAATTTAGCTGAAATGTTAGTTTTATTCTACAGTTTATTTTTATTTATTTCCTCACTGAAAACATAGGTCTGACATCTTAAGGTAAAAGTCACATTAGAGAAAAATACTCTAAATATAAGGCTATTTTCCTGAGCAACTGTACTATCCCCACACTATTCATCTCAAGAATTTTTATTCTATGGGGAAAACATGATTATGTCAGGGGCTGTTGAGAAAGAGCCACAGTAAAGAGCACTGGTAGCTCTTCGGGAAGACCTGACTTCAGTTCTCAGAACCCTATTCTGGCCTCAGCAGGCAACAGGCACATATACTGTGCATGGATATACACAGAGGCAAAACATCCATACACATAAAAATAAAGTGAAATAAAATAAAAAGTACCACACATCACATGCACAGCCCCTAAAACCTCTGTGTCACACATCTGGGAGGAAGGGGGACTCTACCTATACCCCTCTTAATTCATCCCTCCTGCCACCTGCCATGTTATACAGAAATGCCAAACTCAGCCTCCTTGGAGCCCTGGGGGCCACCTCCCAAGAAACAATTTCTGTCTTGGTGAAGAGTGTCCCTGCTTCTCTATCCACACCCTACGTTTATTTTTGGTTTCTGATGCCCTTTTTATTGTCATCTGTCTTTCATCAGTCTCCCATGAAGAATTCCAGCTACCAGTACTAACGACATTATACACAGTACCACCATTGATGCCAACATGAAATGGAAATACATATTTTTTTTGTTAGGGTGTATAAACTTCCTGCTTTAATGAAGCAGAGCTACATTGAAAGTTTATCTAACTCAGCTTATAATAAGAAAATGCCTCAGCGCATGTGTTTGCATTATAAAGTATAGCTAAAATTAACACTTTTAAGACCACCTCCAACACACGAGTAAACCTTGTTATAAGTAAAAATGAAAATCAAGGCACGAGCTGATTAAAACACCAAACCAAATTAAATTTGATCTAATGGTGTTTACTTGTTTTAACATCTGGAAAAGTTTGGGCATACGCTGCAAATATTTTTAACCTAATTTTAAAATAAATTATGCTTAGTTTCCACAGATGTATTTAAGTTTGGTCTTTTTAAAGAAATCATTTTTAAGCATCTTGTTTTGCATTTAACAGGCAAAACTTTTGAGCACAAGGTGCTTGGGGGGTGTGAATATAAATATCTTCCCTTACTGACCCTCAACCCTTCGGTATATTACTTGAAAAAACGTCTGTACATGTAGATAAAAAACAAATGAATATGAGGAATCCCCTAAAAAGAAAGTGCTTGAATTTAAGTATTTTTATTTGTAGAAAGAAGAAGCCATCAATTGGGGGCTTTCCTGATGGCCCTGAACTAGAGGACATCCACTGATCCCAATAAAGTAATTTCTATACAGTTAGGTCATAGCTATAAGCATAAATGCTAATGTGCATGGTAAGTCTCTTCGGGGGCAGAATTCACATACATGTGTGTTTACAATGGCTGCTCAATGGCATCAGCACAGGTGCAGACACCTTCTCATCCTTCACTGTTTGGTGTTTAAGTGCACAGTTCTCTCCAGCATCGCTTTTGTATCAGGGAATAATCTATGTGATATTATAAAGAAAGGTGAATTGAGGTTTATGAGGGGTGATCTTGGGAAGAAAATGCTTGGAGGGGTGTAGTAGGATTATGCTACATTGTAAATAATTGTCCCACCTACTGGTTTAATAAAAACACTGGTTGGGTGAAGGCAGACAGGAAGTGTGGGCGAGGCTACCACATTAAGAAAACTCTGGAAACAGAAAGAGCAGAGCAGAGATGCCATAGAGAAGCCAGAGAGACCATTGGAGAAGCTAGCAGATGCAGAGGATAACTATGCTGCTCTAGGAAAAGGTACTGAGCCACATAGCTGAACAAGATAAGAATCATGGGTTAGTTTAAGAGTTAAAAAAAAAAAAAGAGTAAAGAGTTAGCAAGTTATATGCCTGGGCCCCAGGTCAATCAGCATAAAATTAATATAAGCGTCTGTGTGTTTCTGTGGGACTGAGAGTCTGCAGGTCTGGACCCCAGGCCAGATAGGCCAGAAACTAATAATAGAGATGGAATTTAGAAACCTGCAAAAGCCCAGTCCAATTTTTGTAAAGTCGAAAATTCTAATGTTACTAAAGTTCTATATTGGTCTGGGCCTTAGGTTGATACCAATTGTTTAATCTGTATAGAAATCTGATTTCCTCCAACAACCTATTTCTTCTTCCCCCACTTTCTTAATGCTGCATTAATGTTTGGTTTGCCACCTCTGCCTTCACTATATTCTCAAACAAGGACTTGACTTCCTCATGGGTAGGAACATATAATTTTTTTTTTTTAGCATCTTCTCAAGCACAGCTTAACACAGGAGGGTCTAAGTTCTGAGGGGTTAATCTTTATTAATTTTATATATTTGAGTTTTTTTCAATATCTTTTTAGTACCCTGCAGGAAAGCTCTATTGGATATAAGATGTAGATAAAAGGATGCAGAGATGGTCAGTCAGTAAGACGGCATCTGTATTCAGACCCCAGTACATAAGGAAAAGCCAGGAGTAGCACCTAAATCTGAACCCTTAATGTTGTGGGATGGGACACAGAAATAGAGGAATCCCTAGAACTTGTTCTTGTCATCTAGCTAGCCAAAAAATAACAAGCTCCAGGTTCAGTTATTATCCTGAACCAAAAGATTAAGGCAGAGAGTGAGAAAACAGAACACCTGACCTCCTCTGTCTTCTACATACATGCACACACACACCTTAATGCATATACATCATGCACATATCACTCACCCATATCACACATATTTATCACACACCTATGCCTCACATATAAATCACACATGCCACCTATATATCATATACATCACATACATATCACAATACATGCAATGTATAAAAACAGTCGGTAATACTGTAAGTTTTTTAAAAGTTTCTTCTTTTGCCATTTCATTGTTTCTGTTTGCTCTGTTATTCTGTCTGCCTGTCTACTCCCAAATGTGACCATGAGCCTGCCCTCCATCAGAGAGAGGGATCAACAAGGCTGTGTGTGTTGTGTGTATTTGGTCAGGGTTGTGATCAAGGTAATTTTCCTATCAAAAAGGGGCTGTTTCCAAGCATTTTTGTGACAATGCTCCACACTTGTCAGCAGAGTTCTGTATGTGAGACTCATCTGCGTAAGACAGTTTCATCCATGTAGTGTCATCTGTGTGCTCTCCCAGAGCAGAGCATGGAGCAGATCCTGTGCGCATTTACTGCATCCTTCTTCCCCCTTGCTGCTAATGGTAACATGGGCTAGCAACAGAAAGTTCTCGAAACATGAAGAGTCATTGCCGCTCCTCCATCAATCAGCCTTCATAAGAAC
Organism: Sigmodon hispidus; assembly: GCA_004025045.1. NCBI lineage: Eukaryota > Metazoa > Chordata > Mammalia > Rodentia > Cricetidae > Sigmodon > Sigmodon hispidus. The sequence continues at coordinate 7,017 of PVIH01015238.1, forward strand.
TTGAATCAATTCTATGCTAAGTATTAATCCTTTCTTCCTGTGTTCTACTCAGTCTGTTCTTTCACCAAGAAAACTGGTGTGCGTGTGTGTGTGTGTGTGTGTGTGTGTGTGTGTGTGTGTGTGTGTGTGTCTGTGTGCACACAAGTGTTCGTGTGCATGCAAGTATGCACGTGTATGCTGCTGCATATATGTGTGTGTGCATACATGCAACGTTAGAGGTTTTAAGATGGTTAGCCTGGGAATTTGCCCTTGACTGGGATCGCAAGTGTGTACTCCCATTCTCTGCTCTTTCATGTGGGTTCTACAGACTGAATCTAGGTTCTCATACTCACACAGTAAAGCACTTTACCAACTGAGCCCTCTACCTTGGCTGTCAAACAGTTGTTTCAGAAGTATGGTCCTTAGACCAGGGACATCAGTATTATCTGGAAGTTTAAGAAAGAAAATAATTAGTTTTTAAATCCCAAATATCCTCAGCAGTAAATTTGGAATATGCTAGACTTTAGACCTGGTGATGCATGATGTTAAGCCATCTGAGTGACTGAATGCTGACATCTAAGAACTACTGAGCTATGCCAGGAGCCCTGCTTCATGAGGAATAGCGGACTAGCTCCTTGAGGCTCAGATCCCACACTGGGCATGGCACCTATAAAGTCGAGGCAAGGAGCCAGGCACAGGTGCTAGGGAGATCCCCCTGGAGTACTTCCAGGGAGCTTTGCCATGTAAAAGGTGTCATCCAAACACTGTACATCTGAGTCCTGTAGATTTAAATAAGAAAACCATCTGAAACACAGCCATACTTGACCTTGAGGAGTAACTGAATGTCATCCTTAGTCAATCGCATGTGCACAAACAGAAGCATCTGCTACTTTCAAAGCAGCCTCGTCCACAGGTACATTCCAAGGGCAACAAACCATTTCCACATGTGGGGGCTGATCTCTAACAATATATCCTACCTGCCTTTTGTGTCATCACAGATTTCTTTAGACGTTAAAATTCACTTCAAAGCCAGGGCGATGTCAGAATTTTTCCAGGCTCACAGATTGATCTTCAGAGAGGCTGATGATCAAGGCCTATGGATGAGAAGCCAGTACCCATTCAGCTGTGCACCGCCTCCCTCCTTCTGACTCTGTCCATAATGAAATCATCTGAGGGGCTCCCAATATATCAGCATGCCAGCTCCACTCCTGGAGAGTCTGACCGACTCTCAGAGCAGATTTATATGCTGGTATCTGTACAAAATCCTTTAATTTATTCTTTGAGAATTCCATACATGTACACAATATACTTTGATCATATCTACCCAACTCTCCCCCTCCACTTCCTCCTGGACCCTTCCACATCTCCCCACCAACCTCATGTTCTCTTCTTTTTGCTATTATAACCAAATTAGGTCAAATGAGTACCACTCATTCATGAGTTTAGGGCTATCTATTGAGGACACAGGTAACCCAACAGATGCTATATCCCTAAAGGAAACTGACTCCCTTCCCTTGCCAGCTACGTTGGTGTCTTGAAAAAATTAATTCCATATTCCTTCACTGTGAAGCCACTAAATTAAATGACTATTTCTTAAGCACTAACTATATGTGTGAGCCCAAGGCAAGAGAAGCCTAGAGTGGTGAGGTGTGGCACAAACTACCCACAGCTGAGTGGAACCCACAGATCATGGTGATACATGCTGGAATTCAACTATACACAACTTGCTACCTATGCCAAGGAGGGACCAAGAATTAATTCTGCCTGGGAAAGACTGGAAATAGCATCACGGAGGAAATTTGATTTGAATCTGGTTTGGGAGGTTTTAGTCATCAGGGGAGAAAGAACTTTTGGGCTAAGCAAATAAAAATGAAAAATATGAAGGGGAGGAAAAAACGTTTAAGGATTTTGAAGAAACCCGTAAATATTGTACAGTTGCATTTTTATAGGGAATAAGGTAAGCACAATCTCTTCATCTGTCCAGACATAGTTTTTAATACTTCTTTAGCATATAATTTTTGAGAATTTCATATTGGATCCCCCATTAGCTCTCATACCCCCTCCCTGTTCTGAAAATCCTATTTTTTCCCAAGTAATCCACTTACAACTCCCGTGTAAAACACATATGTGTGTGAGTGTGTGTGTGGTATTGTCCAGGTACACCCACCACCATGCCACTTCTGCACATCATCATGATGCAATCCCCTGGTTTCCAAGCTGATGTAGGAAACCATTCACCTTGTTATATCCTTACACCAGGAGGCTCTAGTCAGGAAACAAAATCAAAACCAGGCTCTCAGAACCTGGTCCTGTCTTCTTTTCCATTCTCATTATGTTTATTTATTGTGTCCTCTGTGATAAACCATAACAAATTCAGTTACTGAAACAATACACCTTTATTCTCACATTCTGATGGGCGGACACTCAAATGCAGCCTCGCTGGCAAAGGAGGGTGGCCACAGATTCTGTTCTTTCAGAGGGCTCCTAGAGTGTTTTACTTCCTGCTTTTTATAGTTTCTAAAGCTTGTGACTCCTTGATTCAGCTCAGGACTCAGTCAATGACCAGGCCTTACATGCACTTGAATCGGACAAGGTCAAGTCCAGACAAAATTTAATACTGAGAAGGGCCCCTGACTCTATACGAGGTTCCATCTCTTTTTCTCTCAGATCTAAGGAGGATAGTTTCCCCATACTGAGAAAGTTGAGGAATATGAGTCCCAAGGCCACCAAGGACCCATAATTATTTGTCATTCTCAGACATACAAATGATGTCAAATTCATGCAAAAAGTAATGTTAAAACAAGAGTGAGTGCTATTAATAAAAGAACAGCAAACAGGGAAACTTTAAAATAAAATCCTTTAGCACATAAAATAGTATTTTGCAATTCAATAGGAGGGCCAGAAAAATGTCTCAGCCAACAAGAGTATTTGCTGTACAAGCATAAGGACTTGGAGAACCATGTAAAAAGCTAAGTATGGTCACACATGCTGTAACCACAGCACTATGGACAGACTAAGACAAGAGGATTGCTGAGCCTTCCTGGTTACTCACCAGTTTAGCTAACTCAGTGCTGGATGCTATCTCAACATGAGGTGGAGAATGACAAAGTAAGGCACCTGATGCCCTCTTAAATCCTCTACACATACCTGCACACACATGTGCACATGCCACAGAGACACACACACACACAGAGAGAGAGAGAGAGAGAGAGAGAGAGAGAGAGAGAGAGAGAGAGAGAGAGAGAGAGAGGAAGAGAGAGGAAGAGAAAGAGAGAGAGCAGGGAGAGACAGAGCCAAATGATTAATAAATAAAGAAACCTGAAATATAAAACAAGCAAGATGCCGGCACAGTGTAAACAGAAAATTAAATTAAATGATAAAACCATGAAGTCTCCTACCCAACTGATGAGTCAGCCCAAAGGAAAGATCAGAGATCATTTTAAATAATTTTAGAAAATATTCTTGATCCAAGGGATAGGATTTTCCAAATTGAAATGGAATATTTTACGCCCAGCATGTTGAATTTAAACGGGGTTCATCAAGGCATATTATCATAGAATCTGAGCTTAATATATGTAAATCCACCTCCAAAAAGATTCCAGAGAGAAAAATAAGTTACACACACACACACACACACACACACACACACACACACAAATCAGGAATGGGGAATGGTCTCATACTTTACAAAAAGGAGCAAGATATATCCCAAAAGCTAGATAAAAATGGACAGAAAATACCTTAACTTTAAAGAGAATGCTATAGCCTTATAAAACATAAGAGCAAAACAAAAATATTTTTCATATCTTACTCTTAAAATTTGTTCCTCCTTTTGTATTTTCTTAAGAAGTTACTAGAAGGGCTTTCCTATGAGAAAGGAGGTCATCTGGTCCAGCACACCGGGTATCCTGCAGGCAGAAGATGAAAAAAGAGGATGAAGGCAAGGGTGATGAAAAAGGCAAAGACTAGGTGTGCTTCCATCCTAGAGAATAAACAGTCTTGACTGTTCAGGGGCACAGGACCCAGACTCCAGAAAAATACCAACTCCAAAGATTATCTGAAATGTCTATTCACACTCAGGTGAACTTTACACAAAAAGCCATGGAAAAACTAAGGCTATCTCTACAAATAACATAGATAGAGATGTCACATCCTTTCTCAAGACCTCATAACTTGGCAATGGCTTTCATCAATGGCTTTATGGACACCAAAAAAATTTAAAGAAAGATAGAGTAACAATCTCTTCCATATTTTTATCTTTTATCAAAATTGTTATTGTAGCAGCTGGAGAGATGGCTCAGTAGTCAAAAGCATTTGCTACTGTTTCAGAGGACCCAGGGTCAGTCCCCAGCACCTACATGACAGCTCACAGCTCTCTGTAACTCCAGTTCTAAAGAATCCGATGCACTCTTCATGGTTTATGGGCACTTGTGCACATACATATACATAGGCAAACACAGATCTACACAAACATAAAGAAATCTTTTTAATAATGTGTGTGTGTGTGTGTGTGTGTGTGTGTAAATGTATGTGGCCATCAGATGATAGCTTTGGAAAAAAGAAGCTTAATTTGGACTTTAGCTTTGACGCCTGTGACTCTGTAAAGTAGGCAGGGAATTTGATTTTTCTGTGCTTCCCTTTATTTTTCAAACTGGAATTATGTTTGCTATTTATGTGGTATTACTCTAATCTGTACATGTGAATATTTGAGGTATTATTATAATCTGCATTTAAAGGTTTTTTTAAATAAAATAACTAATTGTTATAGTTGTGAAACTAAATATTAACATCTAAAATAAAAAGTCAAAGAATAAACTTGTTACGTTTGAACTTCCTTCCCCAAAATTCATTCCTTTTTTGTATACGATACAGCATTTTTAAATCCTTGCTCCCACTGTTCTCTGACTGTATCCATTTATGTCACTTTCTTTCTATACAGAAAGCATCAGTGAACCCAGAAATTACTGAAAGGACTTGGGGCTCCCATCCTCCCTATCCATGCTGCAGAATGGACCCCGAAGTGGTTTGTCCGTATAACCCGGTGAGCTGGAGGACATGGGATTTGTCAGAATATAGCAAGCCTGGATACAGACATGAGCTGTGTAAAATTTCCAGGTTACCCTTGTCTTCTGAGAATGACATACTGAGTTTCTAGGCAAAATGCTACATCATAACAAGAGCGTGGCTGGGTCACACAGTCACAGTGCCAGGACAATCCCATCATATCTTCAAGACCAAAGATACACTCCCACAGGTGCCTCTTATCATCCTCTGTTTTCTTCAGAGCTTTGTCCTACACTGTTATCACGCATGTGAAAACTGAAGCTGCTGTCACCAACATAGCTCAGCATTATTAAGCTACAGTGCAGCCTAACTCACTTGTATTGACACCAATGCTCAGGGGAAGTTACAATTGCCCAGGCCTCTGTAGTGACCAGTTCCATTGTCCCACAACATGGGACCCAGGTTCCTCTACTCCCAAATACAGAGGATAACAGCTTTCCATGCCTTTGACAATGACTCAAGCTGTATGGATTTCAGTTCTTCGGACCTCTGATGCTACACTGTGAAGTCTACAAGTTGCACTGAATCAAAGATTCAATATACTCATTTCCCCCATGGTGTTCAAAGGGGAAGGAGCAAAGGGTTTGAAGGGTCTCAGCTTTGCACAAGATAATAGATGGATGTAAAACTTGGACTCAGATACCGGTCTGCCAAGTCCTGGGCTTTACTCCTTCCACAGAACTGATGCTGTCAGATGTCCACATTGTCACCTTCTAATCACAGACTCTTCCACCCAAAAATGCCACAGAAAGCCGCTATCATTCTTTCACAGAAACCCCTTCCTAAGACTTTACTACTGCATTGTGATCATGCCAAAAATTTCCAAGCTAAAGTCACAAGTGAAAGATTTCAGTTCTGCATCCAAAGGACCCTTCATGTGTATATGCATAAGCAAATGGCATATCTGACAAGTTCACATGTAAAGCCAAAGACTCACCCTGTTGTAGAAGACACCAGAGCTAGCTTTGCGGGAAGGGAGCTGCTTCTGATGAGGTAATTAAGATGGAGAGCACAGACAGCTCCAGCTCCCTTCCCTTCCTCTCCCCTGCCTACATCCCCCCCTCAAAAGGCCAGTCCCTACCAAGCTGATTGGCAACTCTGTTCAAGGCAGCTTAAGGTCCAGGAGTGGATTGGGAACAGCAAACATGCTGGCAATCTCTCTTCTTTCTCTTGAGCCCAGACTTCAGTGGGCGTGCAATGTGGCATTTTGTTTCTGACTTCACTCACTTCTCCAGCAAGTCAGCTCAAGAAAAACAAGAGCCTGGGCCAGCATGGGAGCAGCCAGCTTTCCAGGTCCTATTTTCCTGACACCCAGAGACCCTCAGTAACCTAGTCCATCTCCCCATCCTGGGAACAAGCTGTCAGCCACAGATTGTCCACAGGACACTGTTAGAAGACCTGTCCTATGTTGCTTGCTCCCCTTGATGCCAAGGAAAGCAGATGGGCCTCCCATCCTGTGGAAAAAAGCCTGGGAAATCATGGATGGACCAACCACCACACTTTTCAGCCATTCTTACAATTGTTGGGTATTAATCTTATTTTCTATGGTGTCTGTTTAAATGCTAGAGATGGGGGTGTTTACACAAAAGAAATGCGGGCTTATTTTTTCATTAACCTGAGGTCTTGCATATCTTATTCATCACCCACCTAACTGAAGAATGTGCTAAAATATACATTTGACCTTGTTATTCATATTTATCTCTTACAGAGGATTATTCAGGGTGTACACTTCTCTTTCCCTCTCTCTCCCTCCCTCCCTCCCTCTCTCTCTGAGTGTGTGTGTTCATATGCATTTACATGTATATAACACTTTTTGAAACAGGATCTCACATAGCCTAGTGAATATATGCTATGTAAGCTAGGATGACCTTGAACTCTAGTTCTCCTGCCTTCATCTATTGAGTGCTGAGATTATGGGGGTATGGCACCATAGTTAGCTATTTAGGTTCTTTAATTCTGCAGCAAAAGGTCCCCAGAAAGTAGCTATACTTCTATTACACTTTCTCACCTCCCCCTGCTTTTCACTAAAGTTTGAACTAAAGTTATGTTACCCTCACTAGGTTCTTAAAATGCCTTTCATCAAAATACTTTACAAACATATGCCTCAGACTAAATTTTGAGCATTTTATCAGAACTGACAACTTCCACTTCTGGGTCCCCCTGCAGAAGGACCTTATGAACAGAATATAGCAAGTTGATGTATGTTGACTCAGTGTTTCTTAATAAAGAGTAAATATGCTGTATCTCTTTCATTCTTCCTTTCTCTTTCTTTTTGATTCCATAGTCCACTGTACATTCTCAACAACTGAGGACAAAGAAGAGGAGGAGGAAGAAGAGAAGGAGAGCTATTATTCTCCAGGTTTATTAGTCACTTTCCTTGCTGTGACCAAACACTTGACAAAAAGCAACCCAAGAAAAAAGGGGGAGATTTTTAGCTCATGCTTTGAAGGCACAGTTTGTCCTGTCAGGAAGAAATGACAGCAGGGATGTGAGGTGACTGGTCCCACTGATGCTACAGTCAGGAGGCAGAGAGAGATGACTGTGGCTGGTCACACTGCATCATTTGTTTTGTTTTGATGGTTTTTTTCCCACTTTATCACCTGCATGGAACATTGCTTCTCATATTCAGTGTAAGTCTTCCTATCCCAGTTAGACTTCTCTGGAGATGTATTCACAGGCATACCCAGTGGCATGTCTCTTGGGTGACTCTGTCAAGTTGATAACCAAGATTAACCATCATATCTAGTAAGAGTGTTTGGTCATCAGACATATGCAAATCTGAATTTCAAGGATGGAAGCATGGGACTTGTCTTGGACTGAAAATCTACTATGCCCTGAGTCCCCAAAGTAGATTCTGTTGTTATGCTCCATCCATCCTGGAAAAGATCTTTGTTTACACCTGTCCAAGTTCTCATCATAGCTATGGAACATGGCCCTGAAGATGTTCTACACTCAAGTCATGCTGCAGCTTGAATGGGTTCTGCCTAGATTGGCTGGTTCCAGATGTTTAAGCCTCTTCAGGGGATGGGAAGTTCGGGATTTTGTAGCTCCAACCCAGAAAATTCCAGCTGAAGACAGTCTACCTAGAGAGCTATACTGCGACCCTGAAGGAAATCTGCATTTTTCAGAGTCTACACCAAGAAGTCTTAAATGCTATCTACAAAGCAGGCCCAAAACTGGACGGTATAAAACAGGCATGAAAGTGGGGGTTTAAAAGGTTTGTGCCTTCCTTTTCCTATTCTAGCCCCATCACATCATCCACTTTATAAGAAGTGAGATAGTTCCAAAGTTTACAATCACAGCCTGATCAAAGATTCCCAGGTTATCAAGAATCAACCCCTGGGGAGGCAGAGGCAGGGAAATTTCTGAGTTCAAGGGCAGCATAGTCCATCTAGTGAGTTCTAGGATAGCCAGGGCTGTGTAGAGAGATCCGATCTCAAAAATAAAGAAATTAATTAATAAATTAATAAATAAATAAAATCATCTTTTGGCATACAGCACATTTTATCTTGGGTGTGACATGGCCTCAAAATTTCAGTATTGGCTGTCAACTGCTTTAGTAAAAGGTTACCAGAACACCTACTGGACACATTCTGACAAACATGTGCATTGCTACAACATAAAAAGCCAGGCCTGGTTTGAATTACCTGGTTCCAATTCCTTAGTGGCATTCTGGTCACACTCACTATACAAACCATGTGAAGCCTCACCCCAGTGCTGGGTTGTTCCATCGCTGTCCCAGGTGGGATGAGGGTTTATAACTCACAATCATCTGTGCCTCTTTGTCATGAAAATCACCATTCTTCATCTCAACACCGACTCCCACAGCACCCATAAGCCACGCTGATTTGGGGTCAGTTGCCAAAGAGAACGTTTTTCCTTGGAGATAACCATTATATATTCATGTTTGAAAGTTGAGGACTAAGTTCATTTGGAAAATGTTTACATTTTCTCAACTTTTCTGTCTCAATTTTATACTTTCACTTTACCTATGTTTTTCTTTGATAAAGTTTTTGATAACCAATATATCATGTGTTTCTTACCTTTTATCTTCTCTGGAAAGTTTTCACTTCCCAGGTATCACTAAGTAGACAATATTGAAAAGCTTTTGCCAGCTCCAGACCCTTGATGAGCAAAGCAAAGAGCAAGTAAATTACTGAATCTTTCTGTCTCTGTTTACTCAGGATGAGGCGGGATGAAACTTAGCCTGCAAAGATATAGTGTGTAGTGCCAAGGGGCCCAGTAAAAGAATACCTCTCTACACATATAAAAGCTCACAGGGGTGGGGGATGCCTAATAAAACTGAAGAATTAGTAGGACACCACTGTGACTGACAGGCATGTGATGCCCAGGTGAGGATGAAAGAGAATATGGTTGAGTCTGGTGAAGAACATCTTTGATGACCTATCAAGAAGTTTAGGTATGTTCTTCAAAATGACGGAGTCACTGAAGGCCTGGAAATGGACTGAGAAGGCCTAGAGCGGTCCTGAAGACATGCAAACAGAAGAGGTGACTTTAGTGGAGCCTATAGCAATAGGGCACGTGGGAATGAGAGGCATCCTGTCCTGAGGCTGTAGAAGAGACCAAGAGTAGAGGATGGGTGGAGGGTCCTTAGGAAGGTACCAGGAAAGGTAAGGACAGAGGGGGTGGATCAAGCAAACTACAGTGTTACTCAGATGATGAACAAGCAGGTGGGAGGCAATGCCGTTGACCAGTGCAAGGAGTGGGGACAGGTTTTACATGGTGGAGGTGGGGTGGAGGATGAAGGAAATAAGTTAGTTGAGGTGTATGTTACTGAATATCTATGATCTGCTGAAGAGGGATTTCTAGAAGGCAAGAGAAGACCCATAAGGAAAGTCTACAGTATTAATTTCAGAGTCATTGATGTATACAGATGCAAAAAGTAAAAACACAAGGCTGGAAGGTGCTCTGGGAAGCCTGGGCACAAACAAACATGTGTGCAGGAGAGGAGGATCAGCACAGAAGGACAGAGCTTCATGAAAAAATACCAACCAGAGAATTAAATTTTACAGAGCGGAAAGCAGAGAGACAGTCTGAGGAGTAGAGGTGGTGAACAACTCAGAAGAAGCACGTTCATGAAATGAGTGACGCCAGTAGAAATTTTGGCTGGTTTCTCTCCCATTGTCTTTCATGTTTATCCTGGGGGTATAGATTTAGGGAAAGAATACTCAAACATATCCTTCTCGTCACATCATAGGGGACTGCAATTGCCACATGACAATACCAATGATGTTAACTTCAACATCTGGTTAATATGCTTCTCCCCCATAGAGTTCTCAATTCCTTCTTACCTTCCTCTAGCCCATCAAAGTGATTAAGGCTAGCTAAAGCCTCAGGCGTGTGTTAGAAATTATTCTCTATCTTGTTTGTTTGTGTTTTCAAGATGAGAAAAGCTTCCTGGTTGATCCTCCAGTGTCCATGGCTGAGCCCTTTAACTTAAAATGACAACATCTGGAGTTGTAAGCATATAACAGAACTCAAAATTTTATGTGTACATCTGTTATGTCACATTTGGTAATCAATGCCTCAAGCAAACAGCTAGTGAACAGTCTGAAATACATCTTATTTCTTCTTTCTTTGCTCAGCCTATTATCACATGTTACCATGTTGATCACTAAGCATCTTTTAAATTCAACCACAGGTAATATTTTTGTCAGGTCAACTGCTTCTAAATTTCTTGTCTTCTCTCTCATATAGAAGCCCCTCTTCATCCCTGAAGTTTGTATATAGTGATCAGCAAAAACAGCAAGACTCCTGTAAAGCAGTCCCTCATCACCTCACATCCCATGTCAAACAGGGTGAAGACACAATACAATACATGGGCTACATACAGACTCCTTTTGCCCAGCTCTTCAACCTTTGGATCCAAGAGCCCCTGCAGTGGCTTGAAAGCTGAGAAGTTATGGAGACCAAATGGTTCATGCAAAAACGCACTCTTCACACAATTTTCTGGTTCATGCAAAAACCCATTCTTCACACTTTTTCCAAGAAATCCTCAGGACCAAGGACTCTCTCTTTTTCCTGTGTCTATGCTTGTAATACAGACTGATGGTCTAGTCTCAGCCCAGGATAAGCAGCTGAAAGGTTCCAGGATCAACACTGCCACAGGTTCACCCTAGAAACCAGGGTTAGCTATTGCAATCTTCACACTTTAAGTTTGTCATTAGAAAAATGAAGGTTTTAGCATATTCTAACTAATTCAGTTTAACCCTACCAGCTGCTCTATCAAGCAGCTACCACATGCTTCTTTCTGGGGCTTCTCCATTCCTATCCCAGTGTGGCATAATCAGCCTTGAGCATCTCAGAACGGAAGGCATATCTCAGGAAAGTCACAAGGAAAAGGAATTAGGGCTACACAGGGCAAATTCCTACTTGGTGAGTTATGTGAGACAAATGTGGGGAAGCCCAGTGGAAAGAGGAGGCACTCAGTCTCCTGAGAAATATCCATGCATCCCAGAGGACCAGAGGCTTGGCAGTCTTGGGTTGCTTCTGGCCCTAATTGCTCAAAAGGGGTTAGTTTGCTGCTGAGTTCATATGACAGATGGCTTGTGGGGCCTCCAGAGGAGTCCCTAGCCATCACCACATTGTCAAGCTGCAAACAAAAGCTATTCATTGTCTTCACCTCTTCTCCTGAATTCTTCCTAGAACCATAACCTAAGTATAAGATATGCCATAACCACCTGTGGTTCTCTCATTCCCTGTTTATGCTCACACTTAAAGATCAGTACACACATCTTGACAGAATATATTTTGCTTTCCAAAGAGAACAGATAGCATAAAATATGAAGGGTATGTGCTAAAATATGATTATTATTTTAACATTACATATGGTTTCTAAACTCTATTCCAGAAGTAACTGAACAGAATGAATTGTCTTAGAATGTTTGGGTGGAGAGCCTATGGGGCCATCTTTCTTATCTCCCTTTTCTTTTTATTAGCATGAAGTCATTACTTTAAAGAACTGAAATGTTACAGAGATGAAAGGAAGAATGAGAATACTTTGACAGAAGCACTTGTAGGTGGAAACTGACATCATTGTAAGGTTCAAAGATTATAGGATGTACCTCTGACTCCCTGTTTATCATTATTACTATTATTATTATTATTTTATTTTTTATAATTTTTAATTATTAATAAAGTTTCTTTTACATATTCTCCACTGTTGCCCCTCCCTCTTCTCCCACCTCCCCCCACCCCACCCCACCATCCATCCACTTCTCAAAGGGGGTAAGGCATCAGTCAACACAGGGTACCATATCAAGTTGAAGCAGGTCCTATCTACCCCTTGTATCAAGGCTGAGCAAGGCATCTCACCATAGGGAATAAGCTCCAAAAAGTCAGTTCACATAACCAGGATATTTCCTGATCCCATATCCAGGGGACCCACCAATAGCTTAATTAGAGCAACTGTCACCCTCATTCAGAGGACCTAGCTTGGAACCATGTAGGTTCTCCAGCTGTCAGTCCAGAGTTTAGACTCTCTGTATTTTATCTGATGGTCTCTAAAAGACAGCCATCAGAAATTCATAACTCTAACATCAAATTTTATCCACAATTAAAACCCCAAGAGAGTGTAGACTCTAAGTTGTTTTCAGTCACTGACACTCTTAGGCAGGGATGTTGATGTTGTGTGTTTGATTCTCAGAGGATAAAAGGCATCATGTGTCTGATTAACAGAGCTGGCATGGGCTCTTGCTTGCTGCTAAAATTTCTTTTCACAATAATAAAATGCTCCAGAATAGTCTTAGTGTATGAGATCCTCTAACTCCCACGATTCCTGGGGGATAGAAAAAGACTCTAAAAGATAGGGGCCATGGCACATGCTTCACGAACCACTGCTATGGGAAAATTCAACACCTCTAATGTCAATCCAGAGTTCTTGAACTGGAATGCCAGGACCCCGGCATGCCTCAAGCTGTCATTTCTAGTTGTAGAGGCAGAAGATAGACTTTCTGATGCTTTGCCCAGCATAGATGGCCAGGAGAGACAGAAGAGAGGCAAGTTTGAGGTATGAGAAGAAGAAAAGAGAAGGGATACCATTGTCAGTATCCATATCCAATCTGTGAAGCTTCTTTAAAGGTTCCAAGATGAACTTCCATTATACACTAGAATTAAATCCCCAAGCTTCATGGATTGGACATGGATGCCCTAACCACTGCCACAGAGCCCTCTATGCCTTCGGTTCCTTTCCCTCTTCTCACACCTCAAACTTGCCTCTCTTCTGTCTCTCCTGGCCATCTATACTGGGCAAAGCATCAGAAAGTCTATCTTCTGCCTCTACAACTAGAAATCTTAGCTTGGGGCATGCATGGGTCCTACCATTCCAGTTCTAAGACATCTTCTGCTGTCTTGGAGGACCCAAAGTGCTATCCAGTCAACCAAACAAGACCCACTTCTCTTCAGTTCCTTGTTTGTAATCCAGCGGGTGTAAAATGTTTTTGTTTGTTTAAAAAAATCACTATTTGACAGGATGTGATCTTCTAGTCTCAATCCAAGTTTTATTTTTATTTTTTCTGTGACATGCTAATAAACCTAACTTTGAGGCTTCCCAACAGAAAGACAGAAGCAGCCACTGGACCCTTAAGGCTTAGTATTGATCAGACAGGATGCCTCTGGGAACCTCAAATCTAGCAATCATCAACTTATCATTTCACATCTTAAGTGTCTCCTGATGAGAGGAAGCTTATTACCACGTGCACAGTAGCTAATATTTTACACACACCAAACTGGCCTGTTTTTGTTCTTTTCAGTGCCCCAAGGCAGTCTACCTACAAGAGAAACCAAAGACCTAGAAGCCAGAATCATAAAATAAAAGTCTGCACACTACACAAGTGTTAAAGAGCACCTGAAACTATTTTGCTTCTATTTGGCTAGCCCCTGAATATGCACACTGGTACACTGGTGTTTCTTTTGAATTCCCCTGGGTTTGGATATTATACACCCAAGTCTTAGTTCAACTTGAGTTTTCACAGCTGGAATATAACCCAATGGAAATGTTGACCCAGCACCAACTAGATCATTCCAAACAGGTGTTGCTTTAATTAGTCATATCGTAAAACAAAAATTAAAAATTAAAGGAAAACATTTGAATGTTCCTCAGCATTTCTTAAGAGCTCAGAAGGAACAAGCATGCTGTTAAGTGATTTTAAGCCTTATCTATTTTTCTCAGGGGTTCTCTTTTTAAAAGTTAGTAAACTTTTGAAGTCACAACACCCGGTGTTTTAAGAGAAAGAAAAAAAATAGCTGCCTTTCCTACTATATTATAAAATTAAAATTTTAAAAGAAAATTTTAAATTAAGGGAACATGGCTTTCAAAATATATCCTGTATGGTCTTAGACATCTTCACCTCAGGCAGGGCAGAGGTGTTGGGGGAGGGACCCCTTTGGTCTTTATTCTGAATCTGAAAAGGGATTGTCACTAATTTCCATGGAGAGACAAAAGAGTTTTTTGTGAATTCAACTCAGTGTAGAAAATATACGTACTATAGGCTAACAAGAAAAGTGGAAGAGAGCTTGCTAAACTCCTACCCCTAAGGAGTATTCAAGTTCATCCTCTCACACATGGGACCATTTAGCCATCAAGTTTAAATTGTATATGAAGTAGCTCAGGTGTGTCAACATTTCAACAAGACCTCCACAAACTTCCTGGGAAAGCAGAAGCTGACTTAGGAAAGCAAAGCAAACTGAGGAGATTGAATGGGTAGAGAGAAGGCAGTGGAATGTCTCAGGCTGGGGTAACTGCTTCAGAAAAGTCCTGGCTCTCCAGCTTCAGAAAGCCATTAAGGCAAATTGCTGGCCCCTGTGACTGTTTGGGATACAGTCCCTGAGTTTGTACTCCCTAAAGTGACACAGGTGCAGATGATACCAGCCAGAGGATTCCAGTGCTATTACTTTTGCAAATATAATTTAGATGTTAGAAATTTTAAATTGGAATACTTTACTCATAGTACATTTTTTCATCATGAATAAATAAATGTGTTTACATATATGGATTAGTATTGGTGTAATCATATCTTTCCTTTGGGTTTACACAAATGCTAATGTAGGGCTAAATTAGCTACCCAGAGAAGCCAAACCAAAGTCTCTGCTTCACAGTATCTGCAGATTTTCATAATGGTCCATCTCCAGCAAATATTGAACAACTGAAAGGCAAAATTTCTAAATATCTGTTCATCACATCTTGTAAGCTCCTAGGAATATGTTTCCAACACACTATTGATTTGCTTAATTTATCTTTTACATACACTAAATTTCAACCACTTCACTGTATATTTAAGGTGTGTCTTAATTAGGTAAGTATGAGATTAGACTTTTAATAAAATCTAGTCTAACAGATATTTTAATTAATATGTATAATTTATATTTTTGCAATAAATAATATTTTTGGGGTTATATTTGCCATGTTGATTTTTTTTTCCCACTAGATCCCCAGTTTTTTGTTTTTTGTTTTTTGTTTTTTTCTTTTTGTCTTTTTTCCCTTTCTTTCACTTGGTCAAGTATTAAATATTACACCATCTCCTGCCCAATGAGCTCATTAAATGAACATTAATTTACTCTCTTGTTTAACTGATTATATTGAAGGCTCCCCTGGGAATCTTTGATTTGTTAGAAGTTAATATAATTTGTGCTTCTGTTATTTCACCAATGTCAAGTAACCTTGAACTTTGACCCTTGGGAGCCATATTTGGTCAAATATTGCCTCTGCCTCCTTTGTCTCTCAAATATTAGAAGTATTTTGGTGGCTTTCAACATGGAATGACTTTGTTACCCCTATAGCAATAATTATTTGGCTCAAAATGTCAACAATGCAGAAATTTACAAACTCTACTTCAGACTTTTCCATCTTCTTTTATTGTGTATGCCTCTTACATTCTTTTCCATGATTCTTATTTTTGCTTTTATCTATATGCTTCATCCTGGGTATTTTCTACTCACCTATCTTCCAACTGACTTAGTACTTCTTCAGTTCTATCAAATCTGCTATTCAATTAATATCTTCTTACAAAATATTTCGTCCCAGTATTTCCACTTTGTATAAATTCTAGTTCTATGTTAAAATTTTGTTATCAATATCCCTAGCAACACCTATTCTATTGAGCATATTTTAGCACAAGTATTTTAGCCAGACCTAATCATCTGAATACTAGATCACTTGTCCTTTTACCTTATTTACCAGTCGTGCTGTTTTAACATTTCTGATTATTTTTGATTGAATGTCAGTATCTAGAAAAACTGTATGATGGCTCATTTCTCTGCACCTTTTTCTCTCCAGGGTCTTAGCTCAGAAGCTTTAGCTGCCTAGAAATATCAAAATCCCAGATTTTTGCTACCTGAACCTTAGCACTATCTGAAGTTATGCCACTTCTCTCACCAATAGAAATGGTCCCCTACCTGATTCTCAGCCTCTTACCCATAGCAGAAATAGCAAGCATCCTGCCTAGTACCGCAGTAAGCTCTCTTCTCTTGCTGCCTATCTTCTGGTTGGCCCCTTGAGTCTTTGGGAATCTCTGCATGCCTCTAGGCACTATTAAAAATCAAGCTTCTAGCTGTTCCTGGCAGGAGTCTTGAGTCTGTCGCAAGCTACTGCAGCACAGCCAGAAGCACATGTCTGTATTTAGAAATTGCATTAGACATAAGGAAAATACTTCTGTATTTTTCTGACTATGTCTAATGCTAAACTGTATCACCAGAGTGGTCTTCTGCACCTCCTTGAAGTGCCAGAGGAAACTCACAGGGATTTGGAAACCAAAATAATAATAATAATAATAATAAAATGTGTGCATAGTAGAGAGAAAATGCAGAAGAAAAATAAATACTACAAAACCTTTCCATGGCCCACTGCAGCACGTGGATTGCTAGTTTCTGTCAATACCCAAACACTTGGAGCTTGAACAGGGCCATATGTTTTCTTTGCACAATTCTCATTTAGATTTATACATAATTTAGAGAAAAACAATATAAGAACTGCGTATTTGCATGGTATTTCCAGTTTGATTATAGCCATGAAATACAGTGTAATTGTGCTTTTGTTTAATGTCATGGGTAAAATTCTTGCCACTAAGTCTTTTTTTTTTTTTTTTGCTGTAAGTCATTTAAACACAATTTCTTAGGAGTAGGAAGATGTGGAAAAGATTCTTGTCTAACAACTTCTAATTCTAGTTTTTGTTTGTTTGTTTTTTTCAGTCCATTATAAATAAGAAGAAAAATGGTGTCCTAGGTCTAATCACTTGTACTCATCAAAAGAGTCATAAGCATACTTCCTGTCTAATGCCGAGTAAGTGATACAGGTTCTGTAAGAGGTGAACGGCCCTATGTGAAACCTTAATTATTCAGTTTAAGGGCCAGGAAGATATTAAGGCAGCTCTACAGACTGTCCAGAATGATCCAAGAATGATCCAGTGATGGCCATTTCCTACGCATGGCTTCATCTTGTAGCGGAAGCCCTCCCAACAGGAGGTCCTCACTCTGCAGCTGCAGGGGCCCTGTTCTCTGCATGCAGCAGTTTGCCTTCTGACACTTTTTTGAGGCTAAAGAGCCAGAGACATCAGCCCTTCTGTGAAAGTCTTCAGTATAAAGGATGCTTCTTCTCTCAGTCCACACTTCCTTAGAACTGGGCTTCAGTGTGAGCAATCGTGACAAAGAGCTTGACCACAACATGAAACTTTGGGTTCAAATTGCACTAAGATTTAGGGTAATTCCTTCTTTGCTTGATTTTTTTCCACATTAAATGGGAGACGTGAATGAATGGCAATAACAAATCCAAGAGGCTGGAACAGCCCAGGAGTTCAAGCTCAAAGTTCGTGGGAACAGGAATGGTACAGGGTTTCCTGAGCTGTGATGGGTCTGTGCTGTGATGAAGGACTTCTCAGCCTCAGCTTTTGGCTATGCTCTCTGCCTCTGTCACCCAATATTTTGCTATGGAAACACAGATAGGTTCATGTGCATGCGTGTGTGCCTGTATCCAGTTCTACTGGTCCTCAGCAAAATGTACCAGAATCTCTTGCAAACTAGAAACTCATCTTGGGGGTGAGTCAACATCAAACTAAAGATGGAAACTCTTAGGTGTATTACTTTTCTTTTTTGGTGTATTACTTTTAAAATGATCTTTGTGCGACCTACAGAATGCTGGACATCTTCATGGTTCAGCTTGACCAAGAATAAAATTCAGAGGGGATCTCCCAAGAGAAATGAAAAACATTTTTTATTTTTTTATTGCCTCTAAAATGACACAGGGACAAAGCAATGTACAGCACATAAGAAAATGTCATTCAAATTTTCTTCCCACTACTGTTTTTCCAAAATGTCACACACGGCAGAATGGCAGCCTGAACCACATCCCTCTTTTGAATGTCTTTACTCTAAAAGCTTCTAGAATCCAACTGTCAGTGACTTTTGCCCTTTCTAGTTCTTGCCCCCACCCCAGATACATTCTAGAAACATTTATAAATCTATTCAGCTTGTCATAGGCTCATTTTGGTTTTCTTTTCACAGGAACCCAATTTGATACCACAAATCCCAGGGCCAGGAAGATACCACACAAGTGGGGAAGGAATACAAACACTGTCTCCCAAACACCCACTTAAAGGAAGGGGGCAAAAATCACCAAGATTGATAAAAATCTCAATAAATTATATTTTTACACTGTGCTGAATAGTTTTATGTCAACTTGACATAAGCTAGAATCATCAGAGAAGAGGGTCCTTCAATAAGAAAATGCCTCCATAAGGTCCAGCTATAGGGCATTTTCTTAATTAGTGATCGATGGAGGAGGGCCCAGTCCATTGTGGGTGGTGACATTCTTGGGCTGGTGGTTCTATAAGAAAGCAGGCTGAGTAAGCCATGAGGAGCAAGCCAGTAAGCTGTGTTCCTTCATGACCTCTGCATCAGTTCCTGCCTCTGAGTTCCTGTTCAGTTTGAGTTCCTGTCCTGACTTCCTTCAACGATGAACAGTAATATGGATATAAAAACCAAAGAAACCATTTCCTCCTCAAGTTTTGGTCATGGTGTTTCGTCAAACCCTAAGACATATATTTACCCAAAATTATATACAATACATATAAATGCATGTGTATACATATATAAATAAAATTATGTCACTTGGACTTACAATGCTTCCTACAAGGGTCATAGAATATGTTGTCTGTGGACTCTCATTCACCATGATGCATACAAAATTAAGCTTACTCCCAACTCTACAGCCATGGCCTTTGTAATTACTGAAATGTTACAGTGAAGACTACCTTACTTTTACAAGCACTGTTGAATGACTTCTGTACTTTTACAAAACACTGCATTACACTAATTCATTTTCCATTCTTTATGCCCAGAAAGAAATCTAAATGTATGCATTGTTTTAAAATTAAGCAGTCAAAAGGAGTTTCCCTAAAGTGTGAGAAGTTTGAGTCACATTTCATTTTTAAACATGTGCAAGTTATTTGTATGTTGACATATTTGGTCGAAGTATCAGTATTATGAGAATTTGGGCAGTGGGGACCAAAATCTTTCTTCTTCTTCCTCCTCCTCCTCCTCCTCCTCCTCCTCCTCCTCCTCCTCCTCCTCCTCTTCTTCTTCTTCTTCTTCTAATGTTTTAACTTTTACTGATGTTTTGTGGATTTCACATCAAACTTTACAATCCTACTCTCTTCAATTCTTGCAATTCTTCCAAATCAAAACTAAATGTAAAAGATAAACCAAAAAATGAAAACAAACAATAAACCAAAACCAAACAAACAAAAGATAAAGAATCTTGTGGGAGCTGTAGTGTGGCCTCTGAGAAGCACAGCCATTTATTTTTACTAGTAAGTATTCATTGCCACAAGTCATTGGTCTGGTTCAAGGCTCCTGTTTCTGCCATACCACCAATAATGGTCACTCTCTGCGGCTCCTGGCTCCTCTTAGATAACCTGTTGTTGTCCTGTGGCATGAATATCCTGCTGTTTTGGATCTGCAGGTTCGTCCCCTTCACATGCTCCAACAGTTCATAGATTTAGTGGATGCTGGGGTTAGCTGACTCATAGCCCAGGGTCTAGGCCTTGATGGTAGCTTGGTTGGTCAGGCTACTAGATTTTCCTCATCATCATTACCCAGGCAAGTTTTCTAGCACTGCCTTGGCTAGCTCACCCAATGCAGCCCTACAGTAAGGAGCAGGGCCAGTTCTCCTGCTCTCAGTCAGGTCTTCAGATCTAGGTCTCCCACACTCACATCACTAGGGCCAACTCTACTCTTTTCCTCAGGCAAGGTGCATGGCCCTCTCTCCGGATTGCTCTAAGGGAAATACAAGATGTGTGTGGGGGGTGGTCAATTCTCCTGCTGTTAGGCCTTCAGGGCTGGCTCATTTGCATTCAGTAGGGAGCCATTTCTAACAATAATCAATATTCAGTGAGCAATTTCTAATATTTTTATACCAATTACCTCATCTGAGCCTTATCTTCATAGTTTTTATAAGAACACATGGATACTGTGGAAACTGAGACTCAGAGAAAATCAAATGACTTTCTCCTTTACTACAGTGGTAGGGGAGTCATTTGATGCCAAGTAACCTGATTTCTAAATTCAGAAGTTAATCATCCTACAGGATTTTTTCTAGCTTTATTATTATTGGTTTTGCACATGCTCAGGATACACACACACACATACACACAAACACACAAACACACTGAAACCCAGCCAAATATCACCTATGTGCAAATGTTGTATGTGCAATTTTGAAACATTCAATGAATGAGGCACAAGTGGTCAATTCCTAGTTTCAGAAGGTGCCTGATCCTGTCACAGAATAAACACTGGTGTTGGTTTTCAGCACAAAGCAGTGTGCTTCAGGCTCCCCCTGCCCTAAGGGTTATTAAAGGACTTTCCGTTTACATTACTACTATTTGCATTGTCTTGATCATCCAAACCTCAAAGGATGGAGACTAATGAGATCCCCCAGCCCCTTCCCCTTTCTTCACCACCACATTCACGCTGAGCATGGAAGCAGCTCAGAGCAACTGTATTGACTCTGAGAACCTTCAGGAACATTAATGGACTTGCTACTACAAGCAGCTGGAGTTGCCATTTGCATCCTACTGTCTTGCTTTTTTTTTCCTTAAAAATTTTTTAAAGCACCCACAACACCCTGGGGGAACTTTCCAGGACAAGCTGCAGGTGCTGTGGATATTTTTATTTAATAATCATTCTTGCAATTCAGCACATTTGTAATCCATGTGGTAAACTCTGAGTTACATTTCTCCCAGTGGACGCTAGCCAGATGCAGAAACCAAAGAGCTTGGGGCCGATGCTGCCTCTTCCCTCTTTTATGGTTTGTGCATTTGGATGTGTTTAGCATGATCTCTGAGTGCAGAATAAGGAATGTGCTGTGTTTAAAAGACCCCTTTGTTGACATTTTGCAATCATAAATATACCCAGAAATTATACTTCTTGCAATGAGTGTGGAGTGCTTTAATTGGATGGCCTTCTCATGTGTTATCATAAGGAACATATGCATATTTCTGGCATTCCCATTGGATCATGAAGTGGAGAGGCACATACAGAGAAACACATTCCTCACATCCATGGATTGTCTCATATATGTCACCACATCTTCCCACCAGGATTGCTTTCCTAACACACTCCAAGATGGTAACTTCCCAATCTGTCCACATTCTATTTGGAATCCTCCTGGACTGTGTAAATGTCAGGACCAGTTTCCTTTCCATGTGAGCAGCTTTGAAAGGAAAGCTGCATGCCCAACTCCCTCATAAATTGGAGCCAGAACATCTCTTTTTTTTATTTTTACTTTTCAGGTAAAGTGGAGAGTGAAACAGGATGGTTGGCCAAAACGTAAAACAAGAAATTCCTATTCAAAAACAAATAATATCTTCCTCATTTTCACCATCAAAACAAAAAAGAAATTAAAAAACTGGCATAGAGCCACATTCTAAATCCTGCTAGTTGGGTCATTCTGCTGTTATAGTCATATAGTCTATTAAGGCAGCTAAGGACACCAGAAAGAAGATGTCACCACCCGTAGGCCTGAGAGAAAGTACAACTAGCAGAACACAGGTGACACCTTAAATGAAAAACTCAGTGTCAACAGAGAAGCTGGCTTCAAAGGTGTGAGTAGAAATAAAGGAATGACAAAGAAGGGGGGGGAATACTGCCCACCACAAACTCAGTGAGTTTGGAAGCCATATGACTTCTAGACCAGAAGAGATCAAGCCAGAGTAGTAGCCATTGGAGAGGGTCTCTTCCAAAAGCTGGGTAAAGAATGCAGTCTCACTGCAAAGTCAGACCTCTGCATGAAAAGAGAGTAATGTCCTGAAAGAATTACTCAAACTGCTCCCAGCCTTTAAGGGCACTTCCTGTTTAGCAGAAACCAATTGGTAGCCAAAGGTCAAAGGAGATTGGGTGGCATAGTCTAGGGATGTCTGTCTTCTCTAGAGAGAAAAGAACAGGGTCATGGACAAGTGAAGAAGGAGGGAGGGTGAGTATATGGTGAGCAATAGAAGCAAGCTAGTAGTAAGTGTGAGGCCCATTGGAGTACTGAGCATTCTTGTGTCTTTATAAGATCCAACCCCCTCTATTCTTCATGCCACCATAGGAAGCAGCCATCACCAACATCCTGAGAAAAATTTGAGGTCAGAAAAGCAAGGCTCAGCTGTGTACAGTAGGCAATGGACCTTTTAAATGAAGGGTGTGCCAAGCTCTAGCTAAGCCAATGAGCTCCAAGTTCAGTGAGGGCCACTGTATCCAAAAGTAAGGTGGAGAGCCATCAGCTGAAGAACGTATCTGACATCAGCTTCTGGCCTCGGCATGCATGCTCACACACGTGTATATTCAGGCACACAGTCAGATATGAACCTGAACATGTATATATGAGAGGAAAAGAGAGAATAAATGAATGAAAGGATGGATTGATAGATAGATGGATGGATGTAACTTTAAATAGAAATCAAGAAATTGAAAAGTCTCTAGAAACAGTATCATATACCATAATCACAAGCTTAGAAATTCATTAAAATCTCTTGATAGCAAACAAGAATTCATGCTTTCATTATTTTGAGCTAGAAAAATATATGCAACACTACTGGTGAGAATTATTTTTGAGACAGCTCTGACTATGCAGTCTAGGCTGACCTGGAACATGTGACCTCTTTCTTCATTTCTCCAAGGGGTAGGATTAGAGGCGTGTGCCTCTACACCTGACTTCCAATGTAGAGTCCAATAACAACTCAGGAAGACATTTTTGCTTCTTGATCAGTATAGATACTTCAAGTTTAAAAACTGCAATAGAAAATCATGTAAGAAACAATTATTTGCTCATTGTTTTTCAGTTTTGTCATTTTCATAAGTATAGATCTCATTTCATTAATATTAAAATACATGATATTCACGCTACTTTTGAACTGCTCTATCATGGATAGTTTCTCACAGCTCAGGTTGGGCTGTAGTTGGTTTGCCTGATTTTTTTTATTATTGGGATGCAAAATAACACAGTATGCTCCACTCAGGAGAGGCTTAGATTTGATGTCATGTCGTTTTGCTAGTGTGCATTAATTACTCAGAGTTGTTCTCCTTTTTGTGATGGGGCTTTGGTGAGTTCAGGCCACAGAGTGGCACCTGCTTAGACTGCTTAGACTGAGCTGCCTCCTGTGACCTCCCCCTTCAGAGGATGGCCTGAGGTACCATCCCTACCTTGACTTTGACTGGATTGAAATGCATGTAGAGTCAGTTCATAGCAGTGAGCAAGAGATAAAAGGAAACCAGGAGTGAGAGAGTATGGAACCCAAAGGGACAATCTGAAGCTCAAAAATAATGTGGGAGAGTGAATGGAACAGAGGGATATAAGAAAATGCACAGAAGAGGAATAACACCTCAGGTCAAGTGCAAGGACTGGGGGAAATTAGAGAGAGCCTCTAAAACACAAATATAGAAAAGTGGGTGGCCATCTCCTAGGACCTGGACATAGAACCTATAGGAGTCTCTCCTGCATTCTAACTTTGATACTACTGTTAAAACAGAGAGAGGTTGAAACTATCATTCCCTTGTCTTTTAGACATTCATTGTATTGCCATTAACCCAGCAGTCAGAATGGACATAGAGCTCAGACACAACTGCTTAACTGGGCTTGTCCTGCTGGAGATGGGGCTCACTCAGGGATGAGGATGAAGGTAACTATTGATGCAGATCCTTGTGATTAGTCCTGCATGTAATGAGGGGTCTCCTCAGCACCACACTCTCCACAGGGTCTTGTAAATCTTTTTGGCATGGAGAGTCTTTAAATGTCTACATTTCTGAAGGTAGAGAAGTGCTTAATTAGTTTTCATGATCCTTTACCATTTAAAGCCCTACCTTCTCCCTCTAAAAGGGCTGGTAACATGATTCAGCAGGTAAAGGCACTTGCCACCAACTCTGACCTGAATATAGGACCTGAAACCCACATGGTAGAGAAAACTGACTCCATCAAGAAATGCATTGACCTCCACATGCTCATAACAGCACATGTATGTCATACACACTATATATATATATATATATTCACACTCATGCACACTCACACATATGCTCATACACACAAATACAGTTACATACACATTCTCTCTCACACACATCAAGACACATTGGTGTTTATGTTATAGGCACAAGGTAAGTATCTCTAGAAACAGTGACATTTGCTAGTGACTTATTGGCCCCAGTCTCATTCGAGAGGAGAATGGCCAAGCATTTTTTATTTTTACATATATTGAAATTCAGTTTTTAATAAACTCAAGATGAAGCAATATGCTTTCAAATGAAAAGTGTCACAAGAGCTGAGTGAGTCACAGAACTTCAGAATTTCATTTACACCTTTGACAGGCTAACCAAGCACAATGCTGTCTTTCTTTTGTTCATCTGGGGGGAAAATATGGATTTTCTTCACTCACATCTGATAACAATAATCTATGCAGAGTCTATAAGGTACATTGTCATGGTGAATATAGAAGATAACAAACAATAAATTTTATGGAATCAACATATTTAGAAAGCCATTTCATGTTTGGGGAGTTTCCTTCTGTTTCTAAATATCCAAAAATAACTATCATGCAGTACAATGCTTAAGACCTAGTTGAACAACAGAAATGACAGGGGAAAGAAGGACCTGACTGAAGAGAGAGAGACCCCCAAGAATGAAGCCTCAAATTCCTCACACCTGTAGCTTCCATTGCTCCCATGGAGAGCTTAGCTTAGGAGCTAAAACCACTCCTTTGGGAGAGCTTGTAGAAGCAGTGGAATTATTAAATAGTAAAATGTCATGGGCAATCCATCTAAGTTACAAAGACAATACAAAGAAGGGTTTCCAAAATAATGTCCCCACCTGTGGCTGAGAGTTGAAGTGATGAATATAATCCTAAATAGCAGACAGTATAAAAAAAAAAAAACAAAAAAAATATATAGTGGCTGAGCTCTGGAATGTATTACGAGCAGCCCAGGAATTTGTATTCAAACTTTCTCTTCACTTTACCAAATTCTGACACTTGTTGTTTTTATAATGAGTTCACGTCTCTTCCTTCATTTTAATCAAAGAAATAAAAAGCTTAAAATTCCAGAAAGCATTTTAAAAATTATGAATCCTGCATAAGTTTGTCCCCATTTCCCCTCCATGGTGGTCTGATTGCCTTTCCTCATATAGACACAAAACATAATTGCTAGTTTGTATAAAGTATAGGATGGCAAATCATTCCTCCAATAGTCTTGAAACTCTTAGGAAAGATGACCTCTAAAATATTATCATTAAGTCTAACTGTTTAGATGTTCTGTTAACATTTATTCTAGATCCAAATGACATCCTAAGAAACTGTCCCAGGTATCCATCCCAGCTGGTCTAAGACAGAGTTTTATTTCTCTCAGTCTCCATAGGTCAAGAACTTGAGCAGGACAAGGCCTGAGAATTCCAGGACTTTGGAGGAAGAAATAACAGCTCCAGGTTAGTACCTAGCTCACTCCAATCTGGTTTCAGATTCCACTATTTGAGTCTGTGAACTCATGTTTTTAAGTGTCCCGCTTTCTAGAAAGTACAGGTTTTGATTATTCTCTCTGAGTTCTGGGACTCTTTTTTCCAAAGCTTTGACCAGGTTCCAGCACATGCTACCACCTGATGCAATGTAGCTCCTGGTGTTCTTCAGCCATTTCTAGATCTGAGCTCATTCTCTGTTGCTCTTTCCTCCTTTGTATTATGTGTGTTTATCATGAATCCTTTGGCCACACTCAGTATATCATTCCTGTGTTTTCCTCTACTAATACAGTTTTTTTAAAGCTTTATTTTCTCTGGCATTATTTTTGTCATTGAAGATCCTGCTTTGGACAGGATCAAGATTGATTTTTACTCACCAGGTGAGAGATATGGCCACTGTGAGAGGCCTTGGGGACATATCATCCTCTTGCATCCTCCAAAACCAAATTTTTTAAATCAGGGCATCTCTAGTTTTGATTTAAATTATTGACTTCCATTAAAATATAAATTCCCAGAGAGACAACAGTTGTTTCTTGTTTTTTTTTTTAAGTGTCTCTAAGCATTTCTTCTAGGACAAGTTAGCTATTTTACTGACATTAGCTCTTCCCAGGAGGAGGAGAGGAAAGTGAGAGAATGATGTGATATCTGAGTTAGACTCACAAAGCTAAAGTTGAGGCTGAAAGGAGTTATTGGTGAAGACGTGGAAAAGATCAGACTGTGTTATTCCAGAAAGAAAGCTGGAAAAACCAAAGACCCAAGAAGTTGATTATAATTTATAATTACCTTGCGCTTTAATGTCACCTACCAGCCTAGAGTTAAGTGTTCCCACATTGGTCTATTACTTCAGACCCCTTGATTTTCACTGGTGTTCATTCTTATGTCCAAGGGTACCATGTCACAGCTCAGCAGCTCTAACAATACAAGGTAAGATTTCTCAGGATATCTGGGCTCATGTTCCTAGATTGCCCTAAGCCTTGCTTCATTTCTTCTGTCCCATTGTTTGGTTCCATGTAGATGATAAGGAAAGCTCTTCCCTTTGCTAGCTGTCCATTTTCTCTTCCTACTTTTTCTTCCCCTCTGCAGGTAATCCCTTTCCAAGTCACAGACCCCATCCCCCATCCCTCTCCATTCCTGAGCCAGCTTTTCTTTTTAAACTTGCACCCTTGGATAGATAGCTCCTCCTCTTGACCATTAATCCTGAATGTGGAATCTTGTCAAGTCTTGTTTAAAAATCAAAGTGTTCTTTGTACAGCCACTAAATCTCCTTCGTCTTTCATGACAGGGATATCTTCAAGGACCTCTATTCGATTTGTTGAACATGACCTCCCCAGCCTGGGTCTTTGCAGCCTTCCTGCAAGAAAGTGGGCTTTTCCAGGTGTTCTCCCACCACATCCTTCAAGAATGCTTCCAAGAATTCCCTCCACCTCACCCTTTTCTACCCCCAAACACACCAGATGTTACACATGCTAGTGTCCTATCTTTCTGCTTGTCTTAAAAAGAATCTTAAAAGAAATATGAAGGCTATATCTGGCTTCCAAAGAGATAGATTTCAGTCACTGCCTCTTACCTTAACTGTTCTTCCTATGAGGTTATTTTTTTTTTTTTGCGATAAAATAAATAGCCACATTTTGCTTTGTTTTGTTTACTATTTTTATGGCATATTATGCTGCATTAAAAAAAAAAAGACTTGATTGTAGGTCAGTTACCTTCCAATGTAAATTTGGAGCAGGGCCAAGACATGAAGCTTAATACATAACAGTGGTCAGGTCAAAATCTCTTTGGCGACAGGGAAAACAACCTGCCCACCTTTAACTCAGGAAACTCAGGAGATGCTCTTTCTAATGTGCTATTCTGGCACTAGACATACTTCTCCAGCCTATTTTTTGAGGAGCTGGACAATCATCCAATTTCTCAAGGTAGAGCAAGCTACCCTGTAGAACAAATATCACAGCGAGGTAGATTCAAAGCAGGGGCAAGGCAGGTCCTGGGCTAAGACTCCACACTTTCCTTTTCCAACTTCACCACTAGTAAAAGCAACATGGACCAGTGAGATGCCTTAGCAGGTAAAAAGCACTTGCCACACAAATGTGACCAGTTTGATCTCCAGACCCCATGATGGAAGTAAAGTACCCACTCCACTCCTGCATGCATGTGTGCATGCATGTGCGTGCACATACACACACACACATTCAACAATAATAATTATAACTAGTTATAATTAAAATAATTTTTCTAAAATGAAATGTAGGCTAGGGGTCTGGGACCAAAAACGTTCTCCCTACTCAACTTCCCCGAGAAGAAAGGATGAATTGTGAAGTATGGATTTCCATTAATAGTGGACTATAAGAGAGTTAGAGTGTTTGGTTGCTTAAAATGCTTATTTTAAGGTCCAATATGATTCGATACATGAGAAAGGCCAAGGGGACTCAACTATATAAAAGAACCCAAGGGATTCTGAGGCAAGAGGTCAGCAAACCCCACTCTGAGAGACATTATACTAAAGTCTTACAAGATGTTCTCCAGAAGAGAATTTATAGAGCCAGTATTATTAAGTCAAATTACATACTCAAGTTATTTAATCCAATATCTAAGATATTGGATTAAATAGTTAAGCAGACTTCATTCTTGATTTGTGATTTTCAACGTGGTGTTTGGAAGAGGATACATGACATTTCCAAAGCTTTTTTTCCCCTCCAGAACTCCTATTAATAATTTAAGTACAACATACTGATATACAGTTTGAAAAAGTACTGACTTGAGTGCCTGGGACAAGAGCCATACCAATAGGCATCTGTATTTGTCAAGGAAATCCTAAAAATTATGTGAGCTCTTTAAGAGAGCTGGTGAGCAACTGGCCCATTTCAAAAAAAAAAAAAAAAAGCAAATTAAATCTTCAAGGATGGGATTTCCATTCATATCACCAGAGCAATGGGTTTGCTGGCCTGAGACTATGTCAAGCCTGCCTTACAGTCTTTTTACTGCTGGATCCTCTGCTATAGTCATGTTCAAGGCAGCTCACCAATGCCAGCTTCTCCCCTGTTCCTAAATCACTTCACCTTTTCTTCAGCAGTCACCTGGGTGTGTATTCTGCTCTCCCATTTGAGTTATTAATAACTGATAACTGCAAAATAATTATCAGTTATTAATAATATGACTTGTGTGCTATTCTGTTTACCTTCTCCCCTTTAAACAAAATCATGAGAAGAAGGTTCTTGCTTTGCTTGCTTTCTATCTCTAGTACCAGAAAGAAAGAATCAGCCACTCCCTAAATCCTGGCAGAGGAAGAGTGAGTGCTGAGGCTGCAGGAGGTTCCCACACCCCCTTCTGATTGTGTTGTTCCCTTTCTCTTTGCAGAAAGACAGGAGCCATTCCACACATTTATCATGCCTGCTAGCACCTTGCCTTGTTTGTGTTTACTGGGATTTCTGAGACATCTGGGAAATTCAAACACTAAGCAAGTGCCTCCTTTGCAAGATGGATACCGAGAAGTGCTCTAGGTTGTGAAAAGAGAAGTGGCTGTTTGTTTTCCTTTGCTGGATGAAAAGAGGCCAAAAGTCCTTTCACAGTTCCACCAAAGAGCCAATAAAACAGAAACAAAACACACGTGTGCCAAGAGTTCAACAACAAGGCGGAAGTGCCTTAGGTTTGCGGTCTGTTACCACATGACAACATTGAGCTGGAGCCAAGGTATTTTCTGTTCTCTGCATGCTGGAAGGCTCTGCTTTGAAAGGAGAGCAAAGAGAAATGTCACAGAAGAGGAGAATCATGCCCACAGCAGGGGTGTTCAAGCATCAGGGAAGACTTCTTCACAGCAGAGAGGTTAGGGGATTTTAAATTGCCCCTACACAAGGGTAAACAAATTGTAGCCCAGGAGCCAGTCTCTCTCTCTCTCTCTCTCTCTCTCTCTCTCTCTCTCTCTCTCTCTCTCTCTCCCTCTCTCTCTCTTTCTTCCTCTCCCTCTCTCCTCCCTCACCCCAAGAAGGTAGGGAAAGCAAAGGTATTTTTTTTTTTAATTTCCCCAAAGGACATTTTTAAAAATATAAAATTAAAATATTTACTTAGAAACTTACTAGTTCTTATGAAATAAAATTAGAATGGCAAAGGATTTGGGGAAATTCAAGAACTGATTCTTTCCCACGACTATTCTACTAGTTACTGCAAACCTAGTACTCTGTAGTACATAAAGTTTTATTGGGATACAGCATATTTTTGTGCATACCATTTATAGATACTTTATTTACAGTAGTAGGGTGTGTAGTTGTTTTGACCACATAGCCTACACATTTAAGTATTCACTATCATCTGAGTCTTTAGAGAAAACTATTGCCAACCTTAGCTCTAGAGAGTGAGTATAAAAAATTAATACGTGATACAACAGGAAATTGCTGATTTGACCTAAAAAAGTTCAACTTCATATTGTTCATCCTTTAGGGTTCATCTGTAGTGGGATTCAGGCACTATTTAGGGACAGTTTAGTAACTCCTGAGAATCAGGACCCCTATAAGGCATAGCCAGAATCAACTGAGACATGGGAACACTGACTTTCCTGCCTGTTTTGTTCCTGCTTTCTTGGAGAGTAGACCAGCAGCCGGCATGAGACAGTTACATCTCTAAAAATTGCCTTAAAGTTCATTTTATATAAATATTTATATAACCCCTTAGTAAATATTAATCCTTTATATATTACAAATAAATATTTCAACAATTTCAGACGCCCCATGTTGGGTGCAATCTGTAGTATGGGTTTTGGTTTTGTTTGACTGGTGGTTTAGACTTATAGATTTGTAGTTTAGATTAGTTTGTAGTTAATTTTTTTAATAATGATTTTGATGTTTATATTAATTTATGTTATTTGGTTTATGGCTTAGTTTTCTTATTTTAATTTAATTTATTTTTATCAATTTGTTTTGTTATGTGGCCTGTGGGTTATTTATTTTGTTATATGGTTTTTTGGGTAGCAACTGGCTTGAGTTTTTTTTTTTTTAACTTTATTGTTTCTTTTTATTATGTTCTGATTTTCCCGCCTATTTTTTTATGGTGTCTGTTATGGCCAAAAGAGTCCTTTATTCACAGTATATAGACATTTCACACTACTTATTCTTTAATACTGACCTCAAAAAAATACTTTATCTACATGAGTTCCCATCCAAGAGAGGGAAATGTCCTGATCTCTCAAGCTCTATAGGATTTTGCCTTTGCATTTGGCCAATTCCTAGGCTTGTTTGGTATTCACTGCATACAAAATATCTTCTATACTATCAAACAATTCTGTTATAGGTTAAAATTATGTCCTCCTAAAATTTGTAAGTTTAATCCCTGAACTCTAATACCTCAGAACATGACTAGTTTGGAGGGACAGGACCTTTAAAATGTCACACACAGTGAGGCCAGTGGAGATGACCACTCAGACATAATTTATAGTCAACTGAAAGTCTTCATTCTATTTGACTGGGATTACACTCAGATATGCAGGACCTAAGTGTAACTCTGAGCATTTAGAGAAAGGGATTTTTACAGGTAAAAATCTGCAGCTGGAGAGGAAGGTATGCACAAGTAGGCAGCTTAACAGAAGTTAAGATAAATTAGTTGGGGCATCTTGTCTTTGGGTCCCTAGAATAAAGACTGGTAACTTTCCATGAGAATCTTCATCAAGGAAATCAAATTCTAGTTAAACTTGGAATGGCCTCAGCAAGAAGTCAAGATTGAGGAGCCTATGTGCTGTCTTGCTCTGTCATAAAATGGTAAATTGAGTTAAAATTCAGTCAAAAGCACAACCCCAATCTTCCTGAGTGATGGACTCATAAGAAGAGAATAGGTCCAGACATGGTACCAGAAGCCTATAATCCTAGAACTTGGGAGGCTAAAGTATAAAACTGTTGCAAGTTTGAGACCAACCTGAGCACATAGTGAGTTCCAGGCCAATGTTAGAGACCATGCTAGGCCTTATTTTAAGCAAAACAAACAAAAGAAGAAATTAGGGTACATAAATACCAGAGTGGTACATGTACCCTGAAGTGAGATCATACAAAGACACAAGAAAAAGATGACCTATAAGCCAAGAAAAGAAGCCAGAAGAAATCATCTTCCAATGATACCATCATCTTAGACCTGGGGCTATAATTTAAGATAATTAATTTCAGTTGTTTAAACCACCCATTCTGTGGCATTTTACTGTGACAACCCACACAAAGTAGTGCAGTCAGTCAAGCATAAAAGTTATTCCTCATTTTTCATTGCATTTCTAATGGCATCTGAAGCCATATGTGTAGTATTCATTGACAAAACCATACAGAACTGAATAAAACATTATACATAACCTGGCACATCTGGGGGCATGGGAGGGGAGTTCTAGTGTGGTAACTCAGAACTCTCTACTGAATTGTTCCAGTATGTTCTAGGGTGGCTCATCCAATCTATAATTTATCAATGACCAACACAAACATCAACTTACCCACCTCTGATGATCAACTATCTTCAGTGAAAAGTGAAGAAGTATGCCACCCCTCCCCCTTTTTTCACTCTATTTAGAAAGAAGAATAATCAAAAAGTTGGATGTGAACTCTGTCAATTAAAATAGCATCCCCTTCACAGCCAATTCTAAATAAAAAACATCTTCAGGGGAGTCCAATAATGAACATTAAACAGAAATATTAAATATGTAGCTCCAACTTACATTCCAGATGTCAAATATGCAAAATTATGGTCAATACGACAAGATCAAACAATTGGAGGAGCCAAGCCTTTCCTGGTTTACTTGAAATCTGTTGAGTAGAAAGTGCAACTGCTTCACATGGGATGGCAGCCAAACCCAACCTGAAGAACTAGCTTTGAAAACATTCCTGAAATGCAGAGGCTTTTCTGATTGCTCATTTTTTAAATGAACAAATAAAAGGTTTCAGTATGAACAATGTCCAGATGCCCCAGAAGTCTACTCTGTTTGCCAACTCTGTTGCCCAAACATACATTCTATCCTTTCAGATTTTAGAAACAGCTCATGGGAAGAAGCATTATTCTATCTAACAATGACTTAATAAACTTGGAGCCTGATGAAGAGATATGCAAGGAGAGGGTGCTGGGGAAGTCTCAGGGCTTGGAAATTCAGAAGTTATTGAACATTGTCAAAGCTGATCTTTCCCAGATCCATACATTTTACCCCTGGAATTTCCATACAATTAGAGGAAAGCCTGAACCATATTATCCCTAACCAAATCCTACTCTTGGTGGCATTAGGAATAATGCAAAGAACACTGAGGTCTGACTTCTCAACAGAGGACTGGTTATTTTTATCAATGATAAGTTCTTAAATGTCTCTAGAAAATACTGCATGGTCACCAATTTGCCCTTGGCCAGGAGATCAAGAAGAAAAGTGTTCCTAAATTGATACCAAAAGCCACTTTTCTCTTTGTGTGGTAGAATTGTTTCTAAGAAAGCAAAAGTCCTATTGTTAGTCCCTGGTGTTCAATAGAAATCTGATGTGGTAACTCTAGACAAACAAACCCTATATCACTTCATTAAGCTTGCATCCATTGCCTGATACATAGCTGTCACGATAGTAGCTATACACAGTCATATACATTTGCAGAGATTAACATAGTAAGATTTGTTCAATTAATTGAGCTCAGGGAAATTTTTCTGTTTAGATCATTATACACATTATCATTTGTTACTTACTATCATCTCCAGGGTATGTGAGATTCTTTGGAGATAGAAGCCCATGTGGTTTTACTTGGCGCTTGAGTTCAACAATCTGGATTCTCATCCAGGCAATGATTCAGCACTTGAGAAGTAGAGGCAAGAGGTGGGAGTCAATGATCCTCTTGACTAAATAGCCCATTTGAAACCAGCTATCTCAAAATGAACATCTGTATCCTCTACAAAAACAATGCTTATCACATCACACACCCTTGTATCCTTGAAATCCAACTACCATTTCACATAAAACTCCATAGCCCTGTGTTCCCACCCTCATTGTAACTAACTTTCTTATTCTGAATGCCATAGTCTTGCATCGTTTTCCGGATCAATTCCTCAATCCTCTCCAAAACAGACATGCTATTCAAATCAAGCAATGTTCCCCTGTCTCCAACTGAAAATACAGTTAAATAGTTTCCTTACATTTTCTTCCTTCTGTTGAAGATTTTCTTCCATGCTTCACATACCACTCAAAATGTAACTCTATGAAGGTTGAATTCTATAACCAATACCCTACCAGTCAAACTTGGATATGGCAGGAATCCTATGTATCTCATGATTTAATAAGCAAATCATATTTTAAGAAGCTTCCCTACTTTCTAACATTTCATCCATTTTCACTTAAATGCTATTTGGTTTTTTTTTTTCCCATATAATTCACTGTCATCTTTTCAACATTCAAAACAGGGTCTGGGAACAAGGCAGCTTTGTAAACAGTTGTTAAGTCAGTGAATAAATGATGTAAATGCCTCCTAATAGTTTCTCAAGGGCAAGAGCCATGTTTCCATCCTTTTGCATTTTTAACCCTCTTAACCCAGTGAATATACCTCCTTTTTCACCATAGACTCATACTCCTGCTGGTATCAAATACTGACAAGTTGCCCAGACTTTATTGGATTTGGAGACAATAACAGTAACTGTAACTGGCACTGCCTAAACTCTCCCTGAGAGAAAAGGAAAAAAAAAAAAGGAAAAAAAAAAACAGAAAGAGGGAGCTTACTATGTATGCGTGAGTAATAACTATCTGTTAAAAATAAAAAATGGTTGGGCAGTGGTGGCGCAATCCTTTAATCTCAGCTCTCAGGGAGGCAGAGGTATGTGGATCTCACTGAGTTTGAGGGCAGCCTGGTCTACATGGTGAGTTCCGGCACAGCTGGAGCTACACAGAGAAAGCCCATATAAAGAATAAAAACGTAAAAAATCACACCACTTATCATTTAAATAGCATGGGTCTTCCTTCATCATTATTCTTCATACAACCATTTTTACTGTTTTAGATACATTATTTCTGTCCTATAAAAACAAAGCTTATTAAACAAAAATACCAGATTTCTGTATGGATTCATACCTCCAAACAAGAAAGGGCTGGAAAGTATTTTATACCTGATTCATGCATAAAGAAATTGGCAAGTTTGTCTTATTAAATCTCATGCACAGGGCTAATGTGTAGGCTTTTCGAGAGCACACAGGTTCAATCTATGGCACCCATAGAGTGGTTCACAGCCTCCTGTAACTTCAGTCCCAGGGTATCTGATGCTCTCTTCCAGCCTTCTGGAATACTGAATTCATGAGTCACACATACACAGGTGCAGGCAAGATGCACACAATGATAAAGTAAAATTTAAAACCTTCTAAATTTCATGTATATACAAAATTTGAAAATAACAGGGTTTGGATTTCTGGCTCGCCTCCATAGCTTTATGATTCCTTCTGCAATGTGCAGAGTCATAAAGATGAAGAGCATTTCAACATCTACTCTCCTCTGATTATTCAAGTAAGTTTCCCTTTTTGTCTCCTTGTTACAAGTAATGGCCTCTGCTTCCCTCCTCCATTCTCCTGTTACTGTAAAATGGACAAAGCAGACTGTTGGAGTCCTAGTGGAACAGGGTAATTTTTGAAAATAGTAATTGATATAGTATGACTAATTCTGTATCTCTTTGTGGCATCTTTACCTGAAAACTGAGAGTGGGAATGGAGGAAGATTTGCATTTATTGCTTTGTGAAATAGGATGCTGGAAATGTTCACATTTTGATTTTGTATCTCTAACATATGCTCCTGAAATTTCTTTTTTATTATTATTATGAATAAAGAAGTCACATTTTCTATCCCTGTATATTCTTATTCAAGGTCCCTTCCCTCTCCCACCACATCAGGTCATTCTTTCTTCTCCACATCTCCCCATCCTCGCCATGGGCAGGCGATCCCAAGGTCTCAAGGTCCCAATATTGCTTAGTTCAGCCTCCACTCCTGGCAGATCCAGTTTTCTCCCCGCAACATCAAGACTGAGTCAGGTGTTCCTCTAGGGGGAGTGGGATCCAAGGTGTCAGTACAAGGTGTTTTCGATCCCAAGCTGTTCAGTGGTTGTGGTTTGCAGCTTGGGCATGCTTTGCTTTTTTGTTGTTGTTGTTTAGAGTCCATTAACGAGTGAGTACATACCCTGCTTATCTTCCTGGGTTTGTGATACCTTGCTCAGGAGGATGTTCTCCAAATCCATCCATTTGCCTGCAAATTTTAGGATATCACTTTTTCTTACTGCTGAGTAGTACTCCATTGTGTAGATGTACCACAGTTTGTTAATCCATTCTTCAGTTGAGAGGCATCTAGGTTGTTTCCAGGATCTTGCTATTACAAATAATGCTGCTATGAACATAGTTGAGCTAATGCCATTGGAATGCAACTGTGCATCTTTTGGGTATACACCCAGAACTGGTTATTGCTGGGTCCTTGGGGAGATTGATTCTCAGTTTTCTGAGAAACCACCATACTGCATTCCAGAGTAGCTGAGCAGCTGCTGAAATTTCAAATATAGCATATTCTTGAAATGTTATTGTGAGAAACAAACTTACTGATAAATGAAAGGTAGTTTGAGGAGCCAAGAATGCAGCTCAGTTGGAAAAGAACTTGTCACACAAACATAAGGTCCTGCGTTGGTTCTTAGAATCCATGTTTAAAAACAGCTATGGTACCATGATAATCTCAGCTCTGAGAAATGGAGAGACTTAGGAGGTCCTTGGGGCTTTGTAGCCAGCTAGTTAATCAGTGAGGGATAAGCCAAAGCTTTCATGAACTGTCTTTAAAACACCATTTAAATAGTGCTTTAGAAATGGCTCACAAGACTGACCTCTGCCACACACACACACACCTCTACTTAATAGCAGAGGTGGCACACACCATTAGTCCCAGCACTTGAGAAGCAGAGGCAGGAGAACCTCTGTGAATTCGAGGCCAGCCTGGTCTACAAAGCAAGTTCCAGGACAGCCAGGATTGTTACACAGAAAACCCTGTCTCAAAACAAAACGAAATAAAAGGCTGGAGAGATGGTTCTGTCTTTGGATATTCTAGGCTGATTTTATTAAATATATAAAATGTCAACACACAGATATACACACACACACATGCATACATGCACATGCATACACACACACACACATGTATTTTGAGTATTTAACACAGGATAAGGACACTAATCTTAAGCATAAATAATGGTGTTAGGAAGATGGTAGTTGTGCTGGATACTTTTATGTCAACTTGTCAGAACATAGTCATTCAGGAAGAAGGAACAACAAGTGAGAAAATGTCCTCACTGGATTGCCCCAGGGGCAAGCCTATGGTGCATTTTCATTGAAGGAAGGCCCAGCTCACTGGAAGTGGAGCCACCTATGGGCTGGTGGTCCTAGGGCAGGCTGTGCCAGCCAGGAGAAGCAAGCCAGTAAGCAGCATCCTCCAATGGCCTCTGCATCAGTACCCACCTTCAGATTCCTGCCCTGCTTGAGTTCCTGCACTGATTCTCCTTCATGCAGAGCTACAATTGTAAGATTAAAATAAACCCTTTCCTTCCTAAATTGCTTTTAATTACTAAATTTTAATTTTAATTTATCAGATCAAAATAAACCCCAACTAAGACAGCGTATTTCTCTCCAAAATTACATGAACTCAGTCTTCAGGACAGAGAAGAAACTTGAGGCAAGGGGTCACGGCTTAGTAGTCCACTACTGAGTCTAGACTTTATGCTTCCCCCCTCGGTCATGTTTCTAGTTGTCCCTTGCCTTCAAGAGAGTAGTTTGAATTAGCGCATAGACTATGTGGGAATCTGGGTAGACTGCTCTCTGGTTTCCACTGTCTATCCAGCAGGTAAAGGTAACATGTCTGAAAGACATGTCCTTCCCCCAGTGCAGGGAACTAGGAGAGGATATCAGAACACTTAGGAAGAAAAGGAATGTGAGAGAATTCCCAAATGTATCCTATGGCCTTGAGAAAGATTTGGGAGCAGAATGGATTAGAAAAGTCAGCAGCATCAATGACGGCATAGGAGACACAATCCCGAAAATCTGATGGATCATGAACACCACCAGGAGAGACAGAAACCAGCCACTCTATGAAAGTTATAAAGGACTGACAACAATTTGACAGGGCTATACACAACTGGACCAGCTCCTTGCCTTAGGATGTATACAAATCCCTGAAGTGATTTCTACTCTGAGCTGAGAGCTGATGAAGGGTGGGGGAAGAACACTGACTTGTTAGGTTGTAATTTAAGCCTTCCAAGAACTAACTATATTAAAGTTCCCAAGGTTTCATGGGACTAAGGAGAGATTTGTTTACTTCCAGGAAAATAGAGATTGTTACAGTTTTTGCACACTTGATTTTCCACCAAGTGACATTTGTAGACAACAAACACGCAGAAGGTTGGGAGCTGGCAAGTGTGTGGACTACTGTGGGATGCTGAGCCAGGGAGGACACTCCAGATCCACTTCAGAAGCTGGGTCTGTCTTCAAAGGGCTTTGACTCACTGACCCCTGGCTGGTCTGTGTCTTCCTTTCAGAACAACCAGACAGACGAATAAACACAGATCACAAATAGACCACATGTTCCCTTCTTCTTCCAAGTGTTCTGTGGCTGGGGGCCGGCTTGCTCCAGACTTCCCTTCTAGATCCTTCTGAATAAGCCCCACAGAAGTTTGCTCACCACTCCCTTCACTCAGCAACACACAGGAACTTGTGACCAAACATGGGGAATCTTGAAACAGAGAGAAGAATCTCATTCTCTTCAGCCTATCTTAGATTTGGGGTTTGCTGTACATAAGACCCCCACTTTATTTCATGATTTAAGCACACTCATTCTTGCATATTCTGTTAAGTAATAATGACTTTAAAAATAAAGACCTCAGTAAGTGCCTATCATATCTCAATGGATGAATGATGGTGATTTGCTTGTTGCCTCTTTTTGCCATTATGACGTTGGGAACAGAAGACAATGATGTAAAGTCAGGAACTTTAAAAACAGAAGGAAGTGTGGTGAAGGAACAGTTTGTTTCATTTCATTTCCTTAAGAGTAAGGCCAAGTCTAAGTACAGGCTAAATGACCTTTGGATGCTACTGACAGAAATGGAAAGAGGGTCAAAGAAAAGAATTCCTGATCTAAGATCTGAGACAAGGAGTGATGATCTCAGGCCTTCCTGATAAGTTGCATCCGCAGCTCCACCTTGGCCAAACCACACTCCCAATGCTGTAGAATGATGTCCAGACATCTCCTTAGCCACTAAAGATTTTTCTCCTTTTATATTACTATGTTGGGATATCACTGATCTCTAAAACATTATAAGCACTTAAAATATATATCACTATGACTTTGGGGTTAAGCATACACCCATAAAGCCATAAAGGCAATAAACATGTCCATCATCTCCCTAAGTTCCTCCCACATGCTTTCTAAAATGTTATCTAGTCTTTTCATAAGAATAAATTGCTATAAGATTACCTTTGTAGAAAATTCTGGGAACATAATATAGTATAGTTATTGATAAGCAATGTACTCTTGAATAAATTGTCAAAATTTACTTATCTTATATAACTAAAGCATAACGCTTTTTTACCCAACATCCCACTCCCACCCTCATGACAGACTCTGGCAACCACAGCTCTACTTTCTGCTTCTGACTTTGACTGTTTCAGATTCCATATATAAATGATTCCATATAAACACGATGTTGTCTTGCTGTGTCCTGCTTAGTTGGTTTAATATTGTAAAATAATGTGTCTAGACTCAATTCCATCCATATGGTCACATAGTCACATTTAGAGTGTGTCTGTTCTCTCTCTCTCTCTCTCTCTCTCTCTCTCTCTCTCTCTCTCTCTCTCTCTCTCTGGATAGGGGATTGTAAGGTTTGTTTTTAAGTTTTCCCATAATCATTGGATACCCTGGGACTATAGCTAAAATGTAGTTGTGAAGCTGGGTTCTAGGAGCCAAACTTAGTTCCCCTAAAGAACAACAAATACTTTAACAATTGATACATCTCTGTAGTCCCGAGATCCCTTTGAGAAGGCAGAAAAAAAAAAAAATATATATATATATATATATATATTCAAATTTTAAAGTAATTTTATACCTTTGCTTTTAGGAAGAGCCATATGTGCTCAAGGCTATCCCGTACTTATTCTTTTATCAGGCTCAGTGTATCTGTTTTATGTTGAAGTCTTTGATCCATTTGGACTTGAGTTTTGTACAGGGAGATAGGTATGAATTTATTTGTATTTCATATGTTGATATCTAAATATGCCAGCATCATTTGTTGAAAATGATTTCTTTTTTTCATTGTGTATTTATAGTTTCTTTATCAAAAATCAGGTGTTCCTAGTTGAGTACATTTATGTTTTGGTCTTCAATTTAATTCCATTGATGATCATGTTTGTTTTTATGCCAATACTATACAGTATTTATTATCATAGCTTTGTAGTTTAGCTTGAAATCAAGGATGGTGACACATCTGGAAGGTTTTAGGTTTTGTTTGTTTCTGTTGTTCAGAATTGTTTTACTTTTCTTAGGTTTGTTGCTTGACCATATGAAGTTGAGCATTGTCCTTTAAAGCTCTGTAAATTATTGTGTTGGAATTTTGATGGGAATTACATTGCATCTGTAGATTGCTTTTGGTAAGTTGGCCATTATTCTATGTTAGTAATCCTAATGATCCATGAACATGGAAATCTTTCTATCTTCTGATATTGTCTTCAGTTTCTTTAAGTCTTGAGGTTTTTGTCATATATGTCTTTCACTTGCTTGGTCAGGGTATTTTATATTGTTTGTGGCTATTGTGAAGGGTATTATTTCACTGATTTCATTCCCGGTTTATCATTGGTGTATAGGAGGGCTAAACTTCAGGTGGATCTTGAGGAACTCTGCAGAAGAGGGGAAAGGAAGAATTGTTGGAAACAGAAGGATCAAGGACATCAGAAGATCATGGCTCACAGAGTCAACTAAGGACCTCAGAGACTGAAGTGGCAATCATGGAACCTTTTGGGCGTCTATGATAGGTCCTTTGCAAATACATTGTAGTTATTTAGCTTAGGAGTTTTGTGGAACTCTTAACAGTGGTAGTGAAGGTTTCTCTGACTCTTTTTGCCTGCTATTAGGACATTTTTCTACTACTGGGTTGCTTTGTCTAGCCTTGGTTTGAGGGTTTATGCCTAGTTTTATTGCATTTTGTTATGACGTTTGATTGCTATCCCTGGGAGGCCTGCTCTTTCCTCAAGGGAAACAGAGGAGCAAAGGGAAGAGGTGGGTGGTAACTGTGAGGAGGGGATGATTCAACTGGGTTATATTGTATGAGAGAAAAATAAATAAGAAAAAAAATCCATAAAATGAATGTGAGAGTGTAGATAACTCCTCACTTGACTCAATTCTTGGGCTATAAATCTTGATTAAGATAAATCATGTGATAGTTTTTTTTTTTTTAATTTCCCAAGAGACATCCACACTCTTTCCATGATGGCAATGGCATTAGCATGAACACAGACATTTCCTTTGTTCAGCATCCTCACCAGCACTTACCTTTCTTTTATGACAATAGCTATTCTTGCAGATGTGACATGACATCTCACTATGGTTCAAACATTTTTTTTCCTAATGATTGATGGCATTGAATCCATTTCTATGTAACTATCATCCATTTATATCTCTTCTTTAGACAAATGTCTGTTCAGATTATTCTTCTAATTTCTGAATTGGATAATGGGAGGTTCGCTATTTCAATGTGTAATTTTCTTGAAGGTTCTGGATATCAACATCTTGTAAGATGCATCATTGTCAAATTTCCCTCTCATCCTACAGGATGCTTTTCTTCAATTTCTTGCTTATTTCTCTCACTTTGCAGAAGAAACTGTTTAGTTTGGCATGATAGTATGTGATTATTTTTACTTTTATTATCTATTCTTCTGATGTTATATCCAAAATATTATTGGGTCAATGTCAAAGAGTTTTGTCTTCATATTTCCTTCTAGTAATTTCACAGATTTAGGATTTATATTCAGGTCTTTAATCCATCTTGAATTGATGGGTTTTTTTTAATAATAAAAGAGTCCAATTTCATTCTTTCTGAATAGTAAATTTTCCTGTATGATTTATAAAAAAAACTAATTCCTCGCCTTGCATTCTTCATTTTTTTTTAGTGTGTATGTGTCTACTTGGACATAGGTACCCCTGTATGACCATGTGTCTGAAAGATGGGGGGCAAGCTTGGGTGTCACCCTCAAGAACATCATCTCAGAGACAGGGGATCTCATTAGCAAACCCCAGGGATTGGCCTGTCTCTGTAATCTGAGCACCAGGATTATAAAAACGAGTGCTGGAGACTGGACTTATGTCCTTATGTTTGCAAGGCAAGCATACTGATGAAAGAATCATCTCCATCACCCCTTCATTGTACATCTTCATAACCTTGTTGAAAATCCATTGACTGTACATTTGTGAGTTGTTTCAAGATTCACTATTCTAGTCCACTTGTCTTTGTACTTATTGTTATCTTACCACTATCATAAGGCTCTAACTATTGTGTCTTTGTGGTGATATTTGAAATTAAGAAAAAGTATGATGCTTCCACTTCTGCTCAGAATTTACACTGTCTTTGCTATTAGGAGTCTTTTGTAGTTCCCTATCAATTTATGGTTGTTCCAGATGACTGTGTTTACTATGTCAGTATAAAATGTTATTGAAATTTTGGTAAAAAATATATTAAATCTGTAGATCTTCTTACATCGTTTGGGTATGTCAATAATGTTACTTACATCCTCTAGTCCGGAGATCTGGAAGATCTTTCAGTGTGTTTGTGTCAAGTTCTTAAATTCACAATTTGTAGTTTTAACTTTATATATCTCTTATAGCCTTTGTTAAGATAGTACTTAAGAATTTATCTCCTTGTTCTATAAATGGTAGTGCTTTTGAATTTTCCTTTCAGATATTTCATTATTAGTATACAGAAATGTAACTTAAATTTGATTATTTTTGTCTTGGTGTTTTGATGAATTTCTTCACATTTTACTAGTAAGATGGAAAATAAACTCTACTGAAAAGAAAGAAAAATAAACATTCTACACAAGAACTAATGAAGACCTTTTGTAACTATTTATATCACCCTTTCTGGATCACAGCGCAACACAGAGGCCAAGACAAAGCAAATCGAACCTCTAAAAAAATTCACTTTTGAATTTTACTTATGGTAGAGAAAGAGAGAAGAAAGAGAGAGAATGAAATTTCTGAAGAGAACTCTAGGGAGCTCATCAGATGAAATGATGGAAATGGGCAACACCTTACTTGACTTCCCTAGAGGATGGGAGTAGCTGGTGGAGAAAGCCCAGCATCCTTCATGATAGCATCCTTGGAGACCATTTTGGGTCTCCTTTCACACCTGGCATGCATTTATTTGGT
>PVIH01015239.1:0-50425 GCA_004025045.1 Sigmodon hispidus
CTCTCTCTCTCTCTCTCTCTCTCTCTCTCTCTCTCTCTCTCTCTCTCCCTCCCTCCCCCTCTCCCTCCCTCCCCCTCTCTCTCTCTCTCATCCCAACCTCCACCAGCAGGATGTTGCCCCTTAAAGCTAACTTGAATGCATTCTGTTGCAGTTTACAGTGATTTCCTGTCTGTTTGCAGAGGTGAGTGAGAGCAGCTGCTGCTGGAGAAGGACATAAAAAAGATTAAGGAGATGGGGCTGTGGTTTCAGTCTCCATTAAAACAAAACCTGTCCTGAAATTCAGGGGGTACTTTATCTTAATGGCTGCCTGCATTAGGACAGTTTTCCTGTAAAACTCTGCATTTTTCCCAGAGTCTCAAACCTCCCACCTTGTGTTTACAGAAGGAGACTGGCAGGGCTCTGCTGGAATCATGTGTGCTTACAGCTGCACAAGGCATCCATTTGATGCTTTCTCCACAAACGTGAAAAGAGTTCGCTTGAATGTGCTTTTGTAAGCCAACCAGTGGCCTGTGTGCATTCTCAGGAGCATAGCTTTCCATCATGGCGGAGGATGCCTGGAGGTGTTTAACTGCCTCCTCCATCCTCATATAATGTTTGACTGCCTTTCTCCATCATGCCTGTTCCCTGCAAAAATCTGCATGGAGAAGCCTGTCTTCAGCAGGCTCCCCTGGTGAGGCTCGGTTCACAAACAGCCCTAACTCCATAGATGCTCTCCTTCTAATTCACATGAACCTGGTTTTGTAGAAGTCATTGCCCTTTCTCTAAGAAGGAGATTTCTCCTGCAGGATGGGGAGGGGAGATGTGGGGGGTTGCAGGTATAAAGGGATTTGTTGATTCTAGGAGCTCTGTTGTGACTGGAACATCCCTTTTCTCCTGAAAGTTCTCTGTAGCTGGAGATTTAACTCTGGACCTGGTACTGGGTGGAACCTGTTGCCTTGCAGAAGTGTGTGGTTGCAATAGAACCAGTTTCTGCCAGAGTGAAAAGCAAATGTATATTTGCTCTCAAATGACTAATTGGAACACATGGCAATCAATCTGATTCTATCTCAAGTTGAAAACATCCTTTCCTCTTCTACTTCCCTGCAGGCCCTCTTTGCCCAGTGGCTGCTTTGGGGTTGACACAATAGTGAATGCTCTGCTTTTAGCCTTTTTCCATGTTATGAAAGAACCATTTCCAGACCTCCCCCCAGTTAAATCTGAACTATTTTCAGTTATTTCTGCCAAAGGAAGTAGAAATTGGTTCCAGTGGAGCTATTTCCTGTTAATCATAAAGATTTTTTTAGTGAGCCTGTATGTTAATCTATTAGACTAGTATGTTATCCATGAACCTACATACTACAGTCAAGGACACTAAAGATTAGATGTTTTCAGCCTGTTTTTTTTATTTCTGGCCTTTTAGCTTCTCTCCAGAGAACAGAGACAATATTTGAACCTTATGCTATTTTTTTTAAGTAAAAGAATGTCCCTTCTTTCC
The DNA here is from genome assembly GCA_004025045.1 of Sigmodon hispidus. Lineage (NCBI taxonomy): Eukaryota > Metazoa > Chordata > Mammalia > Rodentia > Cricetidae > Sigmodon > Sigmodon hispidus. Next base: position 1,475 of record PVIH01015239.1, read on the forward strand.
TTTAATACACTAGAATTATTGCATTATTAGGAAAGTTTATAAATGTTCATTAATTTTCCTTCCCATTCTATTCTCTCCCCTCTCTCTCTTCAATCAATCTAATTAGAGTTTACATGGGGATTGGATGACAGGAAATAGAGGGAGGCAGCTTGTCTTTCTCTCTTTCCTTTTCTTTTTAATAAGAACCATCTGAAATTAAACTAACACATGAGTTTCAACATCAAACTTTTTCAAACCAAGCGAGCACAGCTGTCTGTGGCTTCCTGTTGCAAGATAAACCAGGATTGATGCCTCCAATGCTTCATCTGATGCTGCCAGTGTCTGCTTCCCCAAGGATGTGTTTGCCCCCTGTGCCAGGCCCCTACCCTATTGAGGAAACTTGACTCTTTCATTCATGATGACTACTGGCCCCTGAAAGGCCTGGTGTCTACATCTGGCTGCTTGAATCCAGGTGTTTTGACTGGCATCTTTTATGTGGTGTTGAGATTTTGGTGGAGTCATCTGCTTTTACATTTAGGAAACCAACTCTAGGGTATCAGTTTTAGCATCTATGTGGCAGGGGTGTGTATGACCTCGATCCATCTAAGGAGAGAGGGGGTTGGGGAAGTTTGTACAAGAGAGCTTGAAGTGGCTTAGGAAGATGTTTTGGTAAAAGCCAGAGAAGTTCACTGAGCCTGCTCCCTAGCTAGCCTTTGCTGCTGTTGTTTGAATATAGATTCTGAGCCAGTGTGGGATTTCTTGTGCTGGCTGGCCACATCTGGGTTCTAAATTATGGCCAATATCTGAGTGTTTGGCAAATACCACACTGCAACGGAGACATATCGTTCTCCAGCATCATCATGATGGCGTAATATCAGAAGTGACTCAAGGCAGAAGTGCTATGTGGAGGGGAAAACCCAGCATTCTCTTTCCTTATTATTCTCATTGTGTCAACTTAAATTATTTTGATCTTCTAATACTCTTAGCCACAGATCATAAAAGTTAGCTTCACTCTCCTTGCTCATCTACCATGTCTCCAAACACTCACTGGGCTCTGAGTAGGTCAGGGGCCCTCAGAGGGTCCTGGGCTAGACAGTTTGACTTGATGGTAACTGACAGCTTGTGGCCACAGGAGCCATGAAGAGTGACTCCCAGGGCAGTCAGAGGTACCCTGGCAGAGTGCAGTAAGAGCTGAGCATTACAGGGCCAGTGAGGGCTAGAGGCTGAGGGAAGATCAGTGATGTGACCCCACTGTCTGGAAAAGCAGGTACCAAACAGAAAGACAGGTCAAGTGGATGTGCAAGGCTCATAGGTGATGGGAGCAGTAGCTGACAGATTGTGGGGAATATGAAGAGCTGGATGGTCAGGAGAGGAAGGAGGAGGGAGGATATTCACATTTACCTGAGGGCAGCTGTCTGTTCGGTCGCCGCTTAGCCATTTCCACATTTTTACTGTTAGCTTAAAGACTGGCTTAGGCACCAAGGTCTGTAGGAGAAGAATCACCAGGAATGGGACTCAGTATGCTGCCTCAGTCTCCAGAAGGTCCAGTGGGAGATGATCCCCAGGTAAGGATTCTGAGAGTAAAAGACAAGAAGGCTTCTGGGATATCCCATGGGTCAGCCCTAGGGGCTGCCTGGACTAGCCTGATCTTTAGTGTGGCTGCTCTAGAAGATTACAACCTGATAGAATGACTACTTATATTAAAAGTTGATTGATTAAATTAGCTTATGTTATATGAATGAAAATATCCATTCATGATTCTCTGGAACCGGAGAGGAAGAACCTGAAAGGTCTGCAAGATTCCTGGAAAGCCAAAGGTCTTTGGTTCACTTTGGAAACCAAAGAAGCTGGTACTATCGTCAGTGAAAGAATCAGCAGCAGCAGCAGCAGCAGCAGCAGCAGCAGCAGCAAATAGCAGCAGAATAAATGACCTCACTGGCAAGAGTAAAGGCCATGCAAGCATTTTAGAAAAAGGAAAGAAAAAAAGAAGAAAAAAGAAAAAAAAACATTTTTTCTTTCATGTCTTTTATTTTGCCTTCTGTAAGAAGGTGCCACCTCTATTTAGGGTGAATCTTCTCACATCAGATGCCCATAAATATACTCAACGCAATATAGACAACCTCTCATTGAGACTTTCTTGGGAACTTGGGAGTCCTTCAGCTTCTGATCTGAATTATCTTGGATCATTTATAGAAAACGTGGGTTTTGTTGTTGTTTGCTTGTTTGTTTTGTCTTTGCTTGTCTTGCTTTGCTTTTGCAATGTTAGGGATGGAATCTAGGGCTGGGCACATGCTAGGCTCACTCTCTACCACTGAAACTGTGCCTCTAGCCTGTAGTGATACATTTGATATTTTTAAGATACATAAGCATGCAATGAACACTTTTTCCATTTTTTAAAGACAAATAGGGGACTACATGTTCAAACCATTTTATACTAATTAGTAAAGCTAAAATTCTAAGAGGATTTTCTTTTTCCTAGATAAGTTGTCCTGAATAATAGCAAGTATTGTTGATGTCTTTAGATTTAAAAAAAATGAAAGAAAGAAACAAAGGTCTATGTTTACTTATTTCAGACTTCAGGATCTAGGAGATGAACATGTTAGTTTTCTCTCATATTTGTGCACTGAGAAGAATCGAAGGCCAAAGCTCTGTTTTCTTTCTATTTTTATTCCCTAAGTTCTGTGAATGTACAGACACAACTAAGTGTGGTCCTATAGCCTGGGGCTGGGAGAGATGAGACAGACCTGCTGTGGGCACAGATGTGAGGAGCCTACAGAGATGCTGACCACAGTGGAACATTCCAGCAGGTGTTAGATTCAGCTCTGAGCCCTGAGCATGGCCACCTCCAGCTGCAACACTGAGTCTGCTCATTGCCTTGCTATCAAATGCTTGAGAGCCTTTCAGAGACTGTGCTTTTGTTAAGTAAATACTAACTTAGAGACAACCTCCAAGAACAGCCCATCATACTGTGTTCCTGGTGTCGAATTTACTTGTAATTCCTATATGAAACTGCTTTCTTTTGGGGTCATGGTCTCACCCATCTGATGCAAACATACTAGAATTGTCTGCAATCCACATTAGGATTTTTACTGTTTTTCCCAATGTAAGTAGTGGTTGAAGATACTTATCAAGTCACAGATAAATTTCACCCTTGAAGCAAGCCCAGGAGAAAGGCAAAGTCAAAGTGTATGGAAATAGTCTAGAGGAAGGAGGCTGGGCTCGGAGCCAGACCAGCAGCCTGGAATCCTGCCTTGGCAGTCATGAGTAGAAGCTATGTGTGTCTGTTCCTCGGCCTTCGGGGACTGTCCAGGCACAGATGTCCTACAAGTCAGATGGTAGGATTGAGACACATGTAAGAACATCTAGAAATTTCCAAGTAGACATTCTCTCTTCCAGGTCCACTTTAAGGTCATTCAGGTGAACTCTGTACCATTCAAGGCTCTGCGCTTGGGGTACAAGCTACAGGGAGAAAGGAGCAGAGAATTGAGACTCGGAAAACTAAAGGTCTGTTTTGCCTTACACATAACTGTGGCTGATGCTACAGCCGCATACACCGCAGCCCATAACCTCTGGGCCACATTGACCTGTGCACCTTTAGATCTGCCCCTGCCTCAGTTTCCTTTGCTGTCCTATGACTCCTGTATGCTGCTCCCCTTGCAGCCCTCTTCTCAAACAACATTCACAGGCACTTCCCTGGACACCACCTTTAAAACTCTCCAGACCCCGGCCTTCTTCCCTGTCTGCCCAGCAGGCTCTTCTGGGTAAATATCATGATTGGCTGACTTTTTTTTTTGTCTGCTCCATCTCAGTGCTTACAGAAGTTCCTAGTAAGCACTCATTACATGTTAATAGAGCTAATGGCTGATCAAATTAATTTCAGGATCAGGGAGGGCATGTGCAGAGCTCCAGTAGCTAGAAGTCCAGAAGATCTGTGTGCTGGTTTTCTTCTTGGCTGCAATAACCTAGAACAAGATAGACTTTGTTTTACATGTCTCTAGGTCAGAAGCCTGAGCACATCTCACTGAGTGCATCCTCAAGGCTACATTCCTTCCCACTAACTGCAGAGGAGAATCTGCTTACTTGAGTTTCTTGACTCATCTGTCCTCCGTCTTCAAAGCCAGCGTGGCTGTATAAACATTATCCTAGTAACACAGAACTTCTTCTGACAGTGCTTCTCACCGGGATTGCTCTGTTCCTGGCGGGGGGGGGGGGGGGGCCACACTGGGAGCCTCTAGGAAGATGCCTGTCCTGAACCTTGACCATCACCCACCCTTGTCCCTTCTCAGCTTCCCAGATAGCTCCTCCTGGACACCATGCAGAGCAATGTGGATACTGAATGATTAAATGGTGTCCACATTGTGTTTCCATCCTGTCATTGTCCCACAAGACATACTATGGGTACAGCACAGTTCAGTGTGCTGTCCAGGGTATGGCCACGTGCTCCTGGAATGTGGCTGGTACAGTTGAGGAGCTGGACTTTTTAACCGTATGTGGTTTTAACCAATTTAAGTTGAAATAGTTACAAGTGTCAGGTACTCAGTGTGCTGGACGAAGAAGGAGCAACTTGCTGAGTATGTCAGAGAGGCCACAGCAGAGTTTGTAGGAAGCAGAGTGCATGACAAGAACACAGCCTCTGCGACTCAGACTGGTTCAAGCTTTGCTTCTGTAATTTTCTGATTGGGGAGGGGGCAAATCTTATAATCTTTCTGAATTGAGTTTCAAACTCAAAGCTTTATCCATGGTATACAAGGTGTGCAGGGGTCGGGGGTGGGCAGTGGCAGATACCATGTGACCTGAGGGAAAGAGTATTTTACCTTGAAATTGAAGTCAGATTTTCTTCTGTTGCCTTTATCAGTATTCTGAAGACCAAGGGGCCCTCCCTGCCTGGCCCTGGGTTAACTGCACCCTCTCCCCACCTGTGAATACACCAGGGATTGTCTTGCCTATATAAGAGCTGTATAAAGATGAAATGGTATTGGTAACACACCTGACACCATGCCACACACATGCCCTGGACCCAGCCCATGCATGCTGAGGGCTCATTAGCAAACAGGAAAGGGAGAAGCCCTGCTTCTGAACTAAGAAAGCCCACATTTAATAAACACTAGCTGCCATCACAATGTTTTATTTCCTTTTTTTTTTTTACATTTTTAAATTGCTAAAATCTGAGACTTTCTTACTGTTAAAATTTTTGTTTTTGTGGAAGTCAGGATTGATCCACATGAGTGTAGTAGACTTGCGGTCTTCTGTGTGGATAAGCCATGCTCGGTCACTGCTGTTTCCTATATAATAATGACTGAGAGGAAAGATTTTGTGTGTGCCTGTGTGTTAAATTCTATGTAGTAGAACATTTTTGGGTTGTAAGAAAAGAAGACCCTGAGCCAAATGTTGGGGGAAGGCTGAAATATCAGAGAGAGAAAGCACCACAGTCAATTCTCACCAAACTGTCTTGCAACTTTCTCAGCCTCACTCCTGGTCTCTTCTGCCTGTCACTTCTGTCAGTCGCTTCTGCTTTGCCTGGTTTCTACAAGACCTTATATCCCCTATCCCATCCAGATTAGGATTAAAGGCATGTACCATTGAACTCACAGAAACAGAAGAAATTCTGTCTCTGGAGTTACGGGCTAAAGGATGTTGGTCACTACTCCTGCTTTCCCTGTGCTGAGAATAAAGGTGTGTGTGATTGACTCAGCTGTTTATCCTTCTATTCAAGGGTCAAGAATTTCCTGAGCTGTCTGCCTAGGATTTGACTGTGTGATCTCTCTGATATCCCAGGATTTATTAAATATTTAACATATATCCACATATCCCCTTTTGCGTCAACCCTGGGATTAAGAGTACCATGCTCTACAACTGAGCTAGCCGGGCTATTGGTGTTCTGTAAGCTTACAATCATGACAATTACAGTTTCTGAGTTGTGCAGCAATTCTGTGGGTATATGACTGTGATTGTGCACATGTATGGGTGTGGGAGCTCTTAGAGTCCAGAAGAGGACACTGGCTGCCCTAGAGCTGGAGTTACAGGTGGTTGTGAGCATCTAACACAGGTACCAGAAACCAAGCTCAAGTCCTTCAGAAGAATGACAAGTGTTCTTAACTGCTAAGCCATCGCTCCAGCCCCAAATAATAGCTTTATTTAAAAAAAAAAAAAACTCTTATACTCTCTTAAAAACAGGTTTATTGAGGTTTTGGTTTACAACATATAAATCAGTGGGTTTTGGTCTCTATATAGAATTGTACAGCCAACATCATGGTCAATTTTAGAACAATTTTATTATCCCTGAAGGAATCCTACCCATTAGCAGTCACTTCCTAATTCCTTTTAATTGCTATCGCACTAATCAACCACTAATTTACCTTCTGTTTCTATAGATTTTCCAGTCTGGGTATTTCATATAAGTAGAAGCATCTAACAGAGTCTTTTAAGAGTTTTTTATTATATTTTTATTTATATTTTAATTTCATTTTATTTGTGTGTGGGAGAACATACACTGTTATGGAACACATGTCCTCGGAAGGCAAGTTCTAAGAGTTAGTTCCCTGCTCCCACCATGTGGGACCCAGGGCTTGAACTCAGGCCATCCCATGTGACAGTGGCCACCTTTACCCACTGAGCCACCTCACCAACTCAAAATGACTGGCTTTTTTTCCCACTCATAATAATGTTTTCATGGTTCTTCCATGTGATACTTTGTTAATTTTATTATGAATAATATTCTGTTGCGATGAGTTTTTATCTTTCCATCATTAAGTGATGAACATTGGAGTTGCATCATCTTGGGATATTTGGGGACTACAGATATTTGTCCACACATTTTGGTTGAACGTGTTCTCATTTCTCATGGTTGCCTGCCCAGGAGTAGAACTAATGAGATGCTAACACTACCCGTAACATGGCGTTTCTGTGTTTGCTAGAAGTTTCATAGCAAACCAGCCACAAAACGGCAGCAGTGTGGTGTTCCATCATGCATTTTCTTGGCATGAATGGTAAGGAGCACAAACGGGTCAATTGTTTGAGGAGCAGAAAAGCCTGCTTTTCAAAGCCATGTCACTTGCTGTACATATCCACCCATGGAGCATCAGCCGGTCAGCTCCTCTGCATCCCTAATGATTGCTCCTGTTTCTTGCTTTTCTGTAGCAAGTCAGAGCTGTGTTGCTGAGCAGGAGGTGGCATCTCACTGTGGTATTGAATTGAATTTCCCTAATGATTAATGATGCCGAGTATGTTTTCATGTGCTTGTAGGCCATTTGTTTGTCTTTCCTGGAGAAATGTCTGTTCAAATCCTTTGCCCGGGTTTTAATTGGGCTATTTGTCTTCTTTGCCTGTCTTCCCATTTGGCCCGAGCAGGATGCTGATATGCTAACGGGTGATGAACAAATATGGAAGGGAGTTCAAGAATCACTGAAAAAAATTGAAGAGCTGAAGGCACACTGGAGTATCCTTTCACCTATGGGCCAGGTCACACCGTTGGTTGCTGCTTCACTGGGAGTGTGGTACCACTGCAGTCAGGTCGGTCTGGAAGCTCTAAGTGCTGCACCTTGGCCCAGAAGGACAGCAGTAAGATCAGCACAGACAGATACCTTTCATGTATCTCACCACCAGTTAATAGTATGGCCCAGTCATAGGGGAAGGTCAGTCATTAGTCTTTATTTTGTTTTCTCCTCCTCCTTTTTCTCTTCTTCTTCCTCCTCTTCCTCCCTTTTCTCTTCTTCCTCCTCCTCTTCCTCTTTTTCTTTTTCTCCTTTCTCCTCCTCCTTTTGTGTGAAAAAAGGTCAAACTCATTAGACCTCCTCCCTCCTATAACCTCTTTAGTCTTGGGAAAGGAATGTTAGAATCTTTATAAATTAATACCTCAGACCTACAAACTAGTTACAAAACAACATCAGTGGGGTTTTCCATTATGCATTTCCTTGGCATGAATGAGAAGGAGCATGAATAGGTCAAAGTTCAGAGCAGGGGGAGAAAGCATATGATAGGATCGTCTGGAATGACCCACTAGTGCCTTACTGTGTGAAGGGTTTCCCAAAGCAGGGTCAGGATTCAGATAGGCGGAAGGTGAGACTAAATGAAGTCACTGTCTACAGAGGATTCCACTCATACACAAATGTGATGGGGGAACTACATGTAAGAAAGAGACTGTAGAATGTGAAAAGGTCACCAAAAGGTCATCAGATGCTTTGGGATGAATATATTCCAGGCACTAACAAAATCTGCAAATAAGGTTTCCAATCTATAATGCTGTTAGAGAATTGTGAGGGATGGGAAGGTAGGTAGGTTCTCCTTTTAATAGTAAAGTATGTTGTTACAGAAATCATTAGCTCAGTGGGTTTGTTAAGTCTGACTAATGAGCCACAGTCGGTTAGTAAGAAAGGAAAGAAAGGTGCCCTGGCCAGGCTGCTCCATGATTTACTAAGAACAAATCCATTCACAGAGTCAGGGATTTTTTGTTGTTGCTGTTTTGGTAAAGTTTGTAGCTAGATTTCATTTTAGGCTTTGAAAAGAAGTAGACAAAACCCTTGTGTTCAATACTAGCAGATCCAGGCATTTCACTCAATTAGCAAATGATGCAAGCATTCCTCTGGGGTGCTTGGTCTCCTCCCCCTTTGATTCAGTACCCGAATGAAGAGACTTTTCAAGCATGTGGAGATGGGAAGGAGAGCAGAGGAGAGACGGCAGAACCGGGAGCGCAATGGCTCCTGGCAGTGTGAGTGGTGAGGGAACTTCAGAAGATGAACTTTGACAAAAGTGGATATCAAGTCTTCTCTGTGGGGCAAGAAGCTGACCCATGTAAATCTGCATAAAGCTTGGCAGCAGAGCACACGGGAGGATTGTAAGGCTTTGGTAAATAGTAAAATTTAATAAAGTGTACAAGTATGTTATAACTCCCCAAAGACAACTGTGGGCTTGAGCTGCAGTCATAGCCATACAGAATGTAACATGAGAAAGGGGGTGCCATGGGCTGATGCTGTCTATAATCTCAGATCCAGTCTGGGGTATGGAATGTTAATATGACTGTACAGAAATTAAATTTGTTGTGAGGAATGGACAGAGTTAAGGAGGAGTTCCTGTCTGTGTGGTGTAAGGTACTGATGTTAACAGAGTAGTGTGGCTCAATGGGCGCAGATCTTGCTCTGGCAGCCTGTCTTATAAGATGACTAATTCCAAAGTGACTTCACTCCCTTGTCTGTCTGTCTGTCCCCACCCTCCTGTAGTCATTAGGAGCATGGACGGGAAGCCCTTATTCTGTCCTAGGAATGCTCCTTGGTATAGCGCTCAGCCTCACTGGAACAGTGGTTATAGTACACACCACAGGTGAGACAGATAAATCTCTGAGCAGATAATGTCTGTGTTAACTTGCAAAGAGCCTCATAGTTAAAATTGTCTGTCCCCCCCCCCCAGCAGTTTACATGAAAAGTTTTACCTCGTTTGCCAGGAGGTAGTTGCCAATATTGTGGAGTTAGGTTGGCAAGAAGTCCTTTCCTGCTTGGCATAGGGTGTGTGGATGTAGTCCTGTGGGTGGGTACAGAATATCACATATGATTTCCACTCATAAGGCGTCTCACCTCAGCTTCTTGATGAGGTGGAGCACCTTATGGAAATGAATAGACAAATGACAATGGGGATCCAGCAAACGATGTTACAATAAGGCCCAGGCCTTGCCACAGAAATGTCTAGCATTGTGTAAGAGACAGCCATTGCTCCTGACAGTCTGTCAAACACCTAATTCTGGAATGAAAAGCCACAGAGGTTAGCATGGCAATCTGTTTCAAAATCAGCGCATTGCCTAAGAAATCGCTTCCCCCAACCTCTAGAGGATACGTTGAGCAAACTTGAAACATCCGTGTCACAGGAATACAAAAGAAAATCACCAACTGTCAATAACTTCAAATCACTGTTTTCGGTAATGAACCCCTTCTGGGATCAGAGCCAGGACTTGCCCCAGGAACAGATGACATAAAGGCCCCTCAGCTTGAAATTCTTCTGAAGAAATGATGCTCTGGAGTAAATTGTTGTACCTCAGCTGAGAGGGAACATCTCTTCTGGTAGGTTCATGAGGATAGTAATTTCCGCTTACAGGTGAGGCTTGCTTGGGAAAAAGACCCGCTGATGTTTTGAAATCAGAGCTTTCCAGGCATGGCAGTGGAAAGAGGATTTTGTGGTGAGAGTGATGATAAAGGAGCTTTGTACACAGGAGCTGCTATTTGGAGCGAGGCTTGCTATGTCAGGACACGAGGAGGAGGGCTTGAGTTGGAGTTTAGAGGAAGTACATGAACATGGAGTTGTCAGGAGAGGAGGGATGGGGTCCATCCTCCAAGCTCTTCCATCCTCCATCTCTTTCCCTTCAGCCTGTCAGGCTTAGCGGTGTGGACGGAAGGAACAGGAAAGCCTCTCATCTCTCTGCCATATGCTTTGCACACCCCAGTAACTTCCCAGCCATGTCCAGACACCTAGAACTCCACCCGTTTTTAGATTTGATTTTTCCTGATACAGGTGTTTTAACTCCAGCCTACCTCGAAGCTCCAAATCTGACCAATAGTAGAACAAGCTTAGGCTTGAACCAGACTCTATTGGTGATGAAGATCCATATGTTTCTTCTATAGTTTGCATCTTCAAATGCTTTTCCCCTAGTGGAATTCTAACATTAAAGCAGAATAATACAGAGCTACAGTGGTAGGAAGTAGGGTGCAGGGAGATGCCCCATCTCAATACAACAGGGTACCGGAGGAACTGTGTGATGACCCCAAGTGGGTTCCACACCTGCACCTTCAGCTGGGCAGTGGAGAAGGCCCCAAAGCTTCAGTTCTCCAGCTGCCTGTTAATGGGTGGGGCTATTGGTCTGCAAAGGTGAGGTTAAAAGCTGGACCAATTACCACACACTTGTAAGGCCCAGCTACTCAAGAGACTGAGGTTGACTGGTTATTGGAGCCAATGATTGAGGCCACTCTGAGTAGCAAGGTGCAACTCCTGGGGAGTGGAATATCACATGTAGTCTCCATGAAATTAATTACTAAGTTAATTAACATGACTAATCAGAAAGTCAGTGTGACTAAGCAGTAGATCTTCTCACTCTTTTTAAAATATAATTTTTCTTCTCGTGATAGACATAAACTGTTCTTAATATTTTCTTTTCTTTTTTTGTTGCTTTTTGAGACAATATTTTTGTTTGTAGTCATAGCTCTTCTGAAACTTGCTATGTAGACCATGCTGGCCTCAAACTCACAGAGATCCATCTGCCTCTGCTTACCAAGTGCTGGGGTTAAAGGTGTGTGCCACCATGCACAACTTTTAATATTTTCTTTTAATGTTTGGGGTTAAAGTAGGAATATACTTATTTCAGTTAAGTATAGGTTTGGGGTCATTTGTTTTTAAAATAAACACTAAGTGTAAGACTCACTGGCAATGCATTTAAGATGGCCTGTGCACTGCTGTGGGTGGGGATCCATGCATGTCCAGGACTCAGATGAGTCAGAAACAAACACATGCTTCTCCTTTCTCAGAAGGGATTCTCTCTTTTAAACAGATATAATTCTACAGTAAATAATTTGAAGTTGAACTAAAGCTTTGCTCCAGTTTAATAAACACCTTTGTTCATTTCTCAACTAAGTTGAAGGAGAAAACATGTGGATGTGTGAAAAAGAAATGTTTCTTTGGGGATTTTAATTCTCCTAAAGTACAGACTGGGATAGAGGATGGGCTGTTGATGTAAATAGAATTTCCTTCACTAAGATGGTACTTGAATGTGTTTTTGTCTCTCAAGTATGTTTCCAGGCAGCTCATCTGTGCAGAATAATGGACGCCTTCTCCCTCCCATGCCTGGAAGCTCTTCAGCCTTTTAGACATCTCCACTTACTTCTGTGTTTTCTTGATAAAGACAATGAATCCTTAACTATGTTAAATACAGAGTGGGAGCAGGTCCTGGCCCTGTGCCAGGGGATCATAAGCAGCAACTCTGAACGGCTTCCCGACATCAACATCTACCAGCTGAAAGTGCTCGACTGTGCCATGGATGCCTGCATCAACTTGGGGATGCTGGAGGAGGCCCTGTTCTATGCCATGCGTACCATGGAACCGTACCGGTGAGTGCAAGGCAGGGCTGACACTAAGGTGTCTTCACTGTTTGCACAGGATGGGGTGGCCATTATTGTCACTCTTACTCTACTGTCTTAAAACAAGTGTCCTGTTGGCTTTCAGTGAGTGAAACCAAACCTTGTTTCTTTCATTCATTCCTCTGTTTCTTCACATACTCATCTGTCACTGGCGAAGCTCTTCCCAGGTTCCTGACACTGTGATTCTTCAGAAATGAGTTAGTCACGGTCTCTTTGTGGAATGGGTGGTTATAGTACAGTGTGAGGCCCGCAGTGACAGAGGCAAGCAGGGAGGGAGCAAAGAGGAACATGTGACTCAGTCCTATCTTTGGACCACTGGTCCAGGTGAGGGAGGTGGATGTGCTGCTCTTTGATTGGTTTATAGTAGTGATGAATCCAGAACTGATGTTTGTCAGAGTGCTTTGTATACAGACTGTTGAACCTTCTAGCCACCTTGTAACTAGGTAGGAGACTGCTCTTCTCCAGTGGATCACTACATCTGAGAAGAAACTACTGGTGAATAATGGGTAATTCTTCACTCTGTGTGTGTGTGTGTGTGTGTGTGTGTGTGTAGCCCAGGTTAGCCTCCAGCCTGTGATCCTCCTGCCTCTGCCCCCTTTGTTGTATTGGAATTGCAGCAATGTGCCACCATGTGTGGTAGAGATTGACTGCTTCTGCTCAGCTCCTCCAGGTGGATGGGAATTACTCCTTGGTGGTCTTGTAATGTGGAGGAACTTTGATGGAAACTGGAAGTTGAAATCAAATGCTGGAAGTTCAACCCTGCTGGCTATGGGGCTCCAGTTTTCTCTGGGTTAAGAACAGAAATTGGGCCTGGGAGCAAGCCAGTGGGGAGAATGTAAGCAGATGGATAATCTGACATCAGAGTTACCCAGTGCGCAGTACAGGACAAAGCTGCCACAGAGAAGATGGGACATGGGACATAAATGGGACAGTATCTGCAAAGCAGAGCACTGTTCCTGGGAGATGTAAAGTTCCCCATTCTGTAGATGTTACCAACCCAGCCAAAGAGGGCAGAGCACAGGGAGAATCTAGTCTAAGACCTATGGGACATTGAACAACAGGTACAGGGAGCAGTTTGAAATGAAGCAGGTGGGACACAGCCTGTGCTTGCTGGAAAAAGTTCCAGGTGACAGGCAGCTGGGAGGGGGAATTGCCAGATTCTTCATGTCAGGAACAGAAGCATGGTTAGGATCTAGGCTGTCAGTGGGGAAGGAGATATCAAGCCTGTGTGACCCGAGGTCAACAGTCAGATCTGGGTCATTACTAGATGTGGGCCTAGAAGAGCCTGCAGATAGTCAAGGCCCCACTACCAAGCAGATGTCAAAGACTCACAAGCCAGCCAGTGGCACCAGACCCAAGGGTGTTTCCAGACTTTGGCAGGTGGCTCCCTTTGTTCCCTTGTGGTGAACAGCTTTGGAGTTGTCTGTGCGTCAGCTTTAATCTAACTGCCTGGAGGGCTGAGACCAGAGACTTTCCCATGAGCAGTGGAATGTCTGTTCAGGGTGAGGAATCTTGTGGGTTTTCAGAAAGTATGAATCGAACACGAGAGATAAGGCTCTTTCTCTCTCTTTCTGAGTGTTGACACAGCAGACAGACTGAGATGTTTGGCGCAGTCTCTGAAGGCTGGGGTCTGGCCTCAGGAGCTGCAGACTGAGAAATTATACTTTTCTCCAAGGTCTTGTGGCAGTACTGCCTCCCCCCCCCCAACCCCGGGAGTGGTGGTCTTTGAAGCAGATTCTTCTTGCTCCATTGTCCCCTTTCTCTTTGCCATCCAGGCTGCCCTGCCAAGGCCAACCTGAAACAGTCATTTAAATTGCCCCACAGTCCTCACAGGTCCTAACTGCCCTGAACTCACTTTGAATCTTCAGTCAGCGCTTACAGAGATTTCTGCACAGCGCTCACATAGCCCTGGTTAGCTGGAGGTTTGACTGACCAACACTGGAGTCAGAGAGCTTACTGGGTAGATGAAGCCAAATCCTCCACAGCATGCTCCTCTGTGTTTGAGAAACTTTTTGGTTGTAGTTTTGTGGTGTTGTCCAGTCACATTCTCTGTAAATGTGTGTTCTGTCCTTGTGCACAGTAACGGGTTTCCAAACCTGTTTCAGTCTCTCCCCTGGGGCTCTGTAGGGGTTTCTTTGCAGCCTGCTGCACTGTTTCATTTCCAGTGAGTAGGATGTGATGCCTGCCATCCTAGGGGAAGGCTAGGAACAGTCTAGAACCAACACAGTTAAGAGAGACAGGAACACACTTTGTCTTTTCTGCTTTAGCTCAGGAGAAGTGACACAGGCCACATGACAGTCACGTAACAAGAAGGTGATGTGGAGGCAGCGATGGTTTTCATGTCAGTTCCTACGCAGTAGCCGTGACTGCTCCAGGTGGGCTTTCGCTACCATTTAGCCAAGGACATGGATAGTTAGCTAGGTCTGGGTTACTGAGAGGTGACTGGCTTGCCATCTGCAGGAATAATTTGACAATATCAATCTGCTGTTTTCTGAGCCTGGATTGAGGTCAAGTCTCTAGGAGTGAGTATTTTATCGTTCACGACCTCAGCTAAGCTTTGGCTGTTGACCTTGGAGGACAAGTCTGGGTCCCGTTTTTATCCAGCCCACTGCTTTCAAGCCGTTTTTCTACTCATTTATTTTTACTCAATAGATCTTACTTAACTTTATGATGCAGTTTAATACAGACCTTTCTATTAAATCTTCCACAAGGCAAGTTGGAAATACAACCAAGTGCCTAGATCAGCTCCCAAGTGTATGTACCACATTCTTTTCACAGATACTTATTGTGCCATCTTAGAATTGTGCCCTAATTCTCTTCCCATTCTATTCACTGGGTCAAACAATGCTGTGATTCACAGCAAACCACTTGGTTCTTCTTTGTGGGCTGATGTGGTCAGATTCTCATGGCATATCCGTATGAATTCCTAACTGCTCACCCTACTGTAAGTTATACCCCTTTTAAATTTAGATAATGATTACCAAATTGTGCCCTACCCACCACAGTGTTGCTTTATCCTGAAGGGAATCTGAGAAAGGATGAATCTATTCACTTATTTGTTATATTATTCATGATTTAAATTTATTTCAGGACATATCTGGGTCTTCTCTATCCCCTTAATCAAAGCCTGGGCCTAAAGTTTGTTGATATTCATTTTGTTCATAAATAGTCCTTTTATGGCCCTGGAAATGACACCCTATGACTTACCTGTACATGTCTTTGATGGAGTTGAAGGTTGATAATTAGATCCTCTGTACTTAGCTGAGGTACTACATACAGATTCTTCAGGATAGGACAGTTTTTGGAGTAACTTGACCTTGTTCTTGTTAGTTGTAGCTCTATTTTTGTTTATGTTATTACCCTTTCTTTCTCCTGGAAAATACTTGATAACCATTCTTATTGCATATAGTTTTGTATTAAGTTTAGAAATCTTATTTAGACAAAAAGAGGAAATATAGTAGATAATAGCTCCACCTATGACCTTGGGCTATCCATCCTGAAAGAGGTGGTGCTTCTTGCCTGCATTTGTGACCTTTTATAAGAGAAGAAAGAGAATCTCTCTCTCCTCCCTCCCCCCCTACATGGTTCAGTAACCCTGAACCATGGTTCTAGAATTTTCACTTTCTGTCCTGGGGAGATAGAGAGGCAAGGTGTCTATTCATTTTCTATGCATGAGCGTGTGATTCCCATTTACTCCCTTAGTAAATAAGTCTTCTTCCCAGACATCAGTGGATTTCCCAAATTAGTTACCATGGGGAAATGCAGAGAATGAGTAATAAAAAGAATACTCAAGGTCTTTGTACAGATATCCACAATGCCTGCCGAGTCATAGAAAGCTGGGAGAAAAAAGTCTGCCCAGGGAAAGAAGGAGCGAGATTCCAGCCCAGACAGGGGTCTGTACTTTATGTCAGTAAATCTGGGATTGACAGGAGAAGTAAGATGTGGCTAGGGGTTGGCAGCCATGACATGGTGACAATTTGGGTATTTGTAGCTCAGGGATTGGTGAAATCATGCACTGTGACACCACTTTCCACTTTGCTAGTCATTTTGTGACTTTTTATTTGGAAGCTTTTGAAAAGTTGAGAAGTTAATAAAATGTAAGGTTTTACGATAGCAGGACCTTTCGCCATTGCTTCCCAGCTGGCTGTTCCTCTGAAGGCTTGCAACTGCTCTTTGTGGTGTTTGTCATGAATTAATAAGACTTTAGGATAGAAGCCAGAAGAACATGCCAGGTGCACATTGCAACAGGGAGACCTGGGTAGGTCACACCCTGTGCTTAATTAAGCCCCAAGAGCTTCCCATGCAGCAGCGGGACCTTCAGGTCAGTGTCTGAGGATGTTTGTGTCAGAGTCTGTCACAGAAGCTCATTTTCAGGGCTCAGGTGAGGATCTTGGATGTTGTCCCTAGCTTAGAGCCTTCTAATCCAGACTCACAGGTGGGCTTATCGGATCACCAAGCCAGATCTCTACACGGAAGAGGAAATGATGCTCAAGTGTCACTGGGTATTTGCTTCTCTTGTGCTCAATGTCTGTCTTCTCTGGTACACCGTAGAGAGTTAGCTGTTCCATCATGGAACATACATTTTATTCTCTACTCACTGTTATGGATGATTATCTTTTATTTATGTAATCACTTTTTCCCACATTGTTCTGTCTTTGCCAGGATCTCTGCATCAATTTTGAGTGCTCTCCCTCTCTCTCTCTCTCCCTCTCTGTCTCTCTCCCTCTCTCTCTGTCTCTCTGTCTCTGTGTGTGTGTGTGTGTGTGTGTGTGTGTTATGGATATTAGGTGATCTGCTTTATGTAGATTTAACCAGTTGTACTTTCAGTTTACTGTTCAGTAAGACAAGCTACCAGCCATGGCCTTTGTCTTAACAGTGACCCGGTGACTGCCTGATCAGCACTGGGACAAACAACACTCAGCCAGACTCACACAACTTGACCTTAGTCTTTAATATAAAACCTTTTTATTTAACTCCAGAGAATGAGAAGTTCCTATTCAGAACCCAGAAATAAAACCAAGAAAGAAACCATTAAAGGCCACAGTGGAAGGGAAGGGAATGACAGAGGAAGAGGGATGAGAGCCGTGACCTCAGTGCAAGGTTCCGTACGTAACGTGTTGCTAAGACACCGACTCCAGCTCAGACTTTATTACTTGTGTTTCCCTGATGGGGAAAGCCTGGAGCTATTAGCAGTTCTAGGGTAAGGTCTGGACTAATGACGAACAATTTCTCTAGCTACACATTCCTTGGGGACTTGGAACAGAAGAAATGTTCTCCAATGGTGCTCTCACAAAGGGACCCTGGCTTTCTTTAGCCCTGTCTATTTGCTTAAGACAGACCCAAATGTTTGAGGAGGGTGCAGTGTTGACCTGGCTGTGCTGGGTGACTCTAATCTTGGATCAGTTGTCTCTTAACTGTGACTTAACTCTGTAGCTTTAGTTCTAGAAGAGAAATGGAGAGCATTTTTGCACAAAATTACCCAAGGCTCCAGCATTTGTTACCCTCTGGTCCCTCTGGGAAAGACACAACTGAAAGGGAGGTCAGCATGGGCCTGTTGACACAGCACTGGTGACTGTCTTCCCAGCCCATCTGTGCTACTCCCAAGCCCCCTGTTCTCAAATGCTGCACAGTCACACAGCTCTGAGTGACAAAAGGCAGACCTAGGTCATCTGGCAGCAGAGAGCATACCAAACTGTAGCCTCTGTTGACTGTGTCCCACCTGACTTAATGACAAGACAGACATGACAGAATGACCGGACACTGCTGATGTTTGCACAGCCCTGTGAGATGATTGCAGTGACCCCTAGTGTGATGGGCATGAACAAAGTTTGTTTCCATACCTCATGGCCATAAAAGTCCATGCGTTTGTCACTCTTGGCCTCCAGGAATGGCTGCCCAACCACCCTTCAGAGGAGCTACTTTCTGCCTTACTGGGTAGGATGCACAATCAGTAAGATTCTTTATTCCACTAGTTACCCCTGTGGCTGGAGCACCGGATCTCTGCTCATCCACGGCCACTCCTTGCTCCTCTCCAGCGTTTTATGACTGCACCATGCAGTTGTCTTCCTGTCCAAGTCTACATGTGAGCTCCCTTGTCAGTGCGAGGAGACATGAGTCTTTGGGAAATCTGATGCCTGTAGTTTATTCAGTCTTGCTTGTCTAAGCTGGAGTCTTAGAGAGCCTTTGGTCAGTGGGAGTCAGGCTAAGGTATTATTTGTCCCAACAAACGCTGATTTATCTCCTATTTACTCTTACTACCTGGCTTCTGGATGCTTGATGGGAGCTTGTCCATCTCCTAGTTTATATTTTCTCATCAAAAATTTTTTGACACTTTTTACATGCAGTGCAACAAAGTAGTAAATAAACAGGCAAAACAGAGTACTAGTCCTGGTGGCTTTTGAAATAATGGTCAGCAACTAAATGTTTATCACTTTTGGATTTTTCCAAGAGTGAACCAAAAGCCTGAAAAGAAATGCTTGGACCAAACCAAGCATGATCAGTGTTGGATGAGATTTTCTCCTTGGATCAAGTACTTTTGTTTCCTCTTAGTAACTGACTGATCTTAACATTTCATTCATTGTTCTGTCTCCTTCAAGCCTGATGTAGTCAGGATGCTATCTATAGCTAAAGCCTATCCTGTAGCAAGCATCCCTGGCCCTAAACGCCCATTTAGCTTCACTGCTATACTCTGATCCAACCCACCAAATTATTTTACTCAGGATGCCTTAACAAAATAACAGCATCTAAGTGATTTAAACACCAGAAATTTGTCTTTTCACAGCTTAGAGGTCCAAGGTTAAGGTACCAGCAGTTTTAGACTTTTTCTGAAGCCTGTCTCCTTCATCTGTAGATGACAATTTCCATTGTGTCCCCAGAGGTTTCTCTATCTGTCTCAGTCTCTTTTTATAAAGCCACAGATTCGATTAAGGCCCACCCCGAAAGGCTTCATTTTAACCCAATTACCTTCTTAAAGATCCTATCTCCAAATGCTGTCTCATTTGGAGGTCATTTACAAGGGATTCTAGGAGGACTAGGATTTGGCCCATATTCCCATATTCTTGCACTCAGCATCCAGTTTAACCACTGTCTTCTCAGCATTTCTAAAAGTTACCCATATCAGGGATTGGCTCCTCCCTATCTAATTTTTCATGAGTAGAAGTCACCTGTTATTCTTGGAAAAGTAACTTTTTTGCTTGTAAGACTTCTGCCTGAGTTCAGGAGTTCCTAGGGTATGCAGCAACCCCTGCCAGCATGTGCAAGAGCAACTGGCTTGACCCCGGAGGAGACCCGCTTCCTAACTAGCCATGTAGACACTAGCTGGTCAAGGAAGGAATGAGCCACTGCTCATCCCCAGCTCAGTTCGCTCCTGCTCCAGGACAGTTCTGCTGCTTCACATTTCAGCTTGCAGGGCTGACTGCAGAATCCTGCTGTCTTCCTGTCTGGCTCTTCTTGGTGGGCAATCTTGCACTCTGACCTTCTCTTTTTTATGCTGGGTCAAGGATACTAATGTTCTTTTCCCTTCAGATCCTGTCTCTGTAGATGAATGCTCAAGAAGAAAGCTATTCTCTAACCTTGGTGCTGAATCAAAGGAAACCTGTAGTGTTTTGTGTTCAGCCATGTCTATGAGCAGCGTGTGTGCTCTGAGAAGCTGTTCTGGGGTACCTACTTACTAACGCATTCCCAGAATAAACACATCATCCATCCCCATTCACCTCTTCTCCTAGACTTTCCCAAGCCATTACAGAAGCTCTTTGACTTTCCTGACAGAAAATCTTCATTTTTTTTTTTATTATAACAAATTGTAGCATAAGCCGTGGATGGAAAGCAGATCCTTGGAAATCTTTGGGCATGTGTTGCCTTTCTCCTGTTGAATCAGCCTGTGGTCAACTGCCCTTATAGTACAAAGCTGCCATTTCTCTCTTTTCTCACCTCTTGGAAGAGAAAGTAGGCAAGCAAATGAATAAATAAATAAATAAATAAATAAATAGATAAATAAATAAAAGATTAAAAAAATCCCATTTTCAAAAAATCCCATTTTTCTCAGTAGGGAGCAATAAGAGATCATCCAGGCCTGAAAAATGGGAAATGGTGGTTATAACTTTGAAAGAATTAAGACTTAAAAAAATGTTCAAAACTAATTTCAATTACATATAAATCACATGCTTTATGATGATAAAGAATTGGTCAATATACTTCCATGCAATTTATTTGTGTATTTTGAATGAAACCCATTTTCAGTTTTTAGAAATTCTGTAAGGATAGATGAATGTAGTGTCAATTAAATCACACAAATAAAACTGATTTCTGAAGCCTCATAAATTTGATCAGTTATAGAATGGCGATAACAATTGTTAAGAACAGTAAAAGGTCCTGGAGAGAAATGGAAAAATTGAATGTCCTTCAAAATTGTAGTTCCCCGTCTTTGAGATAGCCAAGTTAATTTGAGCAGGAAAAACACCCTCGGAACTAGTTAATATAAAGCTCTTGAGCTTGTCTGTCTTGAGAGAAATGGCTAATATTCACATTGTTCAAAGTGTTCAAGGGAAGTGGCCCAGCAAGCTTCTAAGACAGACAATGGGCAACCACAGCCCCAAACCAGGGGGAGGTCACTGCCCCGGTGGGGGAATACAGCAAGCACCCTGCTCTGCAGAGTGAAATGGATGATAGAAATTGCTCTTTCCACACAAAGGACACCAATCATACTAACACTGCCCTTCAGAATTAAAGAGGAAACAATCTGCTCTCACTTGTAATGGGAAGTATTGCTGTAATGTCCTCCCAAAATGAGATAAATGGAGTTCACCAATTGTAAAAGCATCTGCCAGCTATTTGTTAGCATCAGCGTTATAGAGGAATAGATGAAAAGCACCCAGAGAGCACTCCTCCACCTCTCTGCATTCTTAAGCCAAAAGGTGATTGCTGTAGGTTCTTAAGAGGCTGGTGTGGCCCAAGCAACTTGCGCATCCTTGGAATCCTCCCAGTCCCGGTGAGGAGAAGCTTAGCCTGTCTCACCTTCTAGAGGATGAAGATGATACTCTCATCACTTGCTCGCCAATGATAGAGCCATGGCTTCAAGCTCAACCCCCAGGTACATTTATTTTATTTATTTTAGAGAAGCATTTGAGTCAGAGTGAATTTGAGTTCTGGTTTAGATATCAAATGTTCCCAGTGGCTCATGTGCTGAAAGTTTGATCCCACAGAGCGGATTGGCTCCGGGTGGCTCTGCCATCATCAATAGATTGAGCTGTTGATGAGTTCGTAGCTGAATGACTATTAGAACACGTCTTGTCCCTGGTCTCCCGCCCCCTCTTTTCTCCCTTCCTCTCTTGCTTTGCTCACTGCTGTGAGGAGAGATCTTTGCTGCACCTCATGTTATTTACCTTAGGCTCCAAAGCAACAGAACAAGCCACCCCTGGACTGGAGCCTCTGAAACCCTGAACCTAAACAAGCCCTTCCTTCCTCCATGGAACTTGATGGGCATGGAGTGGGGAGGTGTCAATACTTTGTCACAGTGAGGGAGAAACTGTCTGACACACCAGATTTGCTTGACTACAGAGCTGTGGTGGACTTTCCTCTTCCCGACCCTGCCTTCCTGCTGTACGAGTCCATCATGGTTCTTTTCATTAAGAGTGACAGACATCCAGCAGCAGTATGTGGGCACAGAAGGGCACTTGCTGCCCAGTAAGCTGCACAGCCAGGCAGAGATTAGAAATGTCAGAATTCAGGGCACATGGGTACAGGCTCAACCACACGCTGACCTTCTTTTTCTTTTCCACAGTACACTAGGAAACAGCATCTAGAGCCTCCAAGTCACACCCACACCCTTCTAGCCCAGCAGAGCTGTGTTCTCTGCTCCTCAGGGCCACGTTTAAGAGTGTGCATTTTGGAAAGACCACTTTGAGTCTTCCTGGACTAAGAGACAGTTACTGATAGCTCCTTCAGGAGTGCCAGGTTTGGAGTACAGCAGGGGCAGTGCACACCTCTAATCCCAGCCCTGGGGAAGCAGAGGCAGGTGGATCTCTGAGTTTGAGGCTAGCCTGGTCTACACGGTGCAGGTTTTAAGCTATCTTCCGGTAGCTTAGAGGGTAAGTGAAAAATGAACCAAGTAAAGGAACAATGTCTATGATGCTCTTCGCAGAAATCACCTAGGAAAGGGTCACGTGGAAGGGAATTCAGAGAGAGGAAAGAGATCCAGAGGTGAGGCTGACAGAGAAAGCAGCAATGGCATCCTATCAGAGTTCTGTAAGAGCCAATCCCTAGAATCTCAAAAGCAGAAACGACTCTCTTGGGCCAAGCTGGCTACTTGGAAGGAAGACTTAATTTAAAATATGTGGAAGGTAGGCAAAGTCACATCTGAAGGACAGAAGTCACAGACTTGGTGTGCCTGATCAGTGTGTGAAGGTTCTGGAAGGTTCTTGGACCCTGGTGTACATCTCCCATTTCTATTCATGTTGGAGCCACTACCGAGAGAGTGCATCTGGGTGTCAGCAAAGTGTCTCCAAGCATCTCTGCTGCATTCATCTCTGCAGAAGAACACAGACTCGTGAGATTTAGTTACACCTTTAAAGCAGCGGTGTCTGTTCCCTAGTTATTAGAAGATTGATGGACTCTTTGGAGAAAATGAATAGGATATTCCTCTAAGTGGCCTTTTAAAAATGGTCTAAGTCAACATTTTTATCTGAGTGAATAAGATTAATAAGTAGAATTTATGGATATTATATTTTTCAAGGGATTCAAAGCTGGGAAGAACAAATAATATGTTAGGGACTAACCTGAACTCAAAATCATCATTTTAATCTGAAACATTTGGTCAGTACCAAAAATGAACAGGAGTATATCAAAAGTCTACATTTGGGGCTTTGTAAGTGGCAGTAAGATAACACAAATTTTCTATATAGGTATATGTGTATGTATATATTAATATATGAAGCTTTTGATTAACTGTATGACATGTATTTTTATATTAAAATGGTTTCTAACCATTAGAGGCTAGATTTTGCATCCTAAAAGCATCCAGGCTTTTAACTGCTGGGAATTAGGAGATCCATTTGGAGGCCGCACTCCCCTAAAGCAGAGTTCTGGGCAGGTGCTCTTTTTCAATCTGGCATTTATCTACCTCTCTCCCTACCTGGCTGGGCCTGTTCATCCAGGTCCGTTAACCACGATGGGCCTGGATGCTCGCAATGTTGCCTGTCGGCACTGTGTGGTCCCTTTTCACAGTGGCCTGTAAACAGGCAAGAGAAAGCTGAGAAGCCTCTGTCCAGGCCACCAAAGACCCAGAAAACAGAAAGAAAGCAAGTATCTCACCCACTCATGAGTTTTCCATGGAAAGATGGCTTTTAATCTAAAAATAACTAAAGAACAGGCGCTAATCCCTCTTGAGCCGGGAGAATAAAATATTCAGGTTTACGGAAACACAGCATCTGCATCAAGGAATCTTTTCATATTTAGTCCATGTGACCTGTCTCTGATCATCTGTCAGCCATCTGTCCACAGGCACCACCTTTGTTCCTGTTTAAACAGTGTTTTCCAAAGTAAGTTCCATGAAATGTTCCACTGAGCTTGTGAAATGTAGGCTAGCTAAAATCAGTTTGCTGATACCAAGACCCAACCCATCTGAACGCAGATCACCATACACTGTTTCCAAATATGTAAATTTTTCAGCCATCACTTGGCAGTTTCATCAGAAATGTTCAGTCTGAATTATTAACATCATAGGCTGTTTCTCTGACCATTAGCTGGACTGTCCTATTCGACTGCATCTGCTATTGTCTCCCCTTCACTACTTCTGAATTCTTAACTGAATTCTTAATTTGGTCCCCTAAATAATATTTTCAAATTTTTATCTACTAATGAAATGGTTTTAAACTAAAAATAAAAAAGAGAGAGAGAGACTAAGCCACTTGTGGTGGTACATGCCTGTAATCCCAGCACTGGAAAGATGGAGTTGTTAGGAACTCAAGGTCAGTCTTGGCTACTTTGCAAGTTCAGAATCGGCCTTTACTACATAAGACCCTGCCAAATAAATGAAGAAAGAAACTCAACTAAATAGAACTGAATTATTATATTTTCTCCAACTATCATCATGCTTTACATTAAAAATAAATCATTCTTCTATTGGAAAATTCTTTCTTGTTCTCAGAGTTTCCCTGGCTTCTGGCCATGGAAGATGGACGCTTGTTTCTCTCATTTGCCATAGAGAACGTGAATATAAAATCCTCAACCCAAAGTCATTTTCAGTGATAGACACAAAGATGTGTTGCCAGGCCTCTTAGAGCCATTGTCTCAGGAGCCTCTTGGATTTGATACCTTTGACTTCCCTAGTATGTCCTGCTGTAAGCAGTTCAGTAGGGCTCTTTGATGGGTTTAGGCCTAGGAATTTTTTTCTTTAATTTATACAAGGTCATTTCATTTTAAAAATTCTTGTCTTCCTATTATCTCTGTGGAAATTTGTCTATTTTCTTCTTTAGTTTTCTCTGTTTTTCTGAAGGTTCTGGTCACATGTTAAGCTGTGTTTCTATGCCTGTGTCTCTTGCTTTGTGTTCTAGAGGATATCTTGGACTTTATCTTCTAAGTCACTAATTGGTTTTGTATTTCAAAAAATTATTTTTTAACTTACAAGAATACAATCTTGATCTTTGATGGAAAGTTCTCTTTTCTTATTCTTATGGGTTCTTTAAAAAAAAAAAATCCCTTTCATTTTCTAGATGATCTGATGTGGGAATGCCTTTCTGTATGCTGTGAAATAAAGGAACCGTTTTGGCCTATGAAGGACACTGTAGGTAGGAAGGGAAATTGGAGCATAGGTAGGAGAAGGAGGGTAGAGTTAGGCAGAGATGTGATTCAGCCACCCATGATGCAAAATGTAACGAAATAGTTGAGCCACGGGCCACATAACAGGTGACAGGACAGATTAATGGAAATGGGTTGAATTAGGATGAAAGAGCTAGCTAGCAATGTATCTGAGCCATAGGCCAAAGAGAAGAAAATTAATATAAGCATCCGAGTCATTTTGGGGCAGGAAAGCAGCCAAGGGAGGGTCTGTACCTCTGGCCGACGAGGCCAGAAACCTCTTTCTACTATGATCTTAATTTTCTTCAAGCTTAATTTTTCTGTCCTTTTTATGTTAATTTTTCTTGAATTTTGGATATTTCTTGGTTGCTTATATTTGGAAGCAGCCTTATTGCTATAAATCACATACTATATAATCTGTCCATGTAAAGAACAGTCAGTAGCTTTGATTTCCTCACAGGGATATATACCCACCACTGCAGTTTTATTATCTTATCCCCTCAAAGGCTCATGCTCCTTAGGGGTCTCTCTGCAGTCCTCTCAAATACAAACTGCTCCCATGCCTACTCTAGGCAATAACTATGTCTTCATATTTGAAATAAAGGGTTAGAAAACCCAGCTTATGCCTCTGGGCTTTCAGAATGAAAGCCAGTGGAGCAGAGGAAGGAAAACTAGAGGTGGGGATCAGGATTACAGAGAGTTCCCAGAGGAACTAGGGTGCAAATAGGCTGTCCTGCGGCTCTGTGTTGAGCTGGTTCACTTTGTGGTCAAGGTTAGAGAACATTCCATTGTAGATAATGATGTGGTACAATAGGATCTGTCCTGTTTGCAGCTGTCTCCTGCATGAATGACTTAGCACACAGGTATTATGCATAGTAGATTCAGTGCACATAGTGGATGTTATGCATTGGTAGGTTCAGTGCACACAGTAGGTTTGCATTAGTAGGGTTAGTGTCAGATACTTAGGTGCTTTATACACATACACTGTAATCATACGCTTACCATCTTATTTGAACTCTTGGATGAGGCTGTTTTGCTACTGCCTGTCAGCAGTATTTTCCTAAGGAAGGCCTGTAGTATTACATCTTACAGTGTTATGTACCCGAAAACCAGAAGCTATACCCATCCCTTCACATACAACATATGTGATTTGTCTCCATTTAGAGCTGAAATCTGTGGCTCAGAGAGCTGAATGCCCTATCCAAGGCCGCATACGCAGGAAGAGGCAAAATATTTTACACTTGAAATATTCTTTTCACAACCTGTTCTTCAAGATGACAGGCAGCTTCAGGGTGACACCTGTGCCCATGTGCACAGGAAGTAGGGCTTTCTCTGAGGTGGCCCTGGGGTTGCTGGAGGTGGGAAGGACAGTTCCTATATGAGTCAAGGCTCCAGAGAAACAGAAATGATACAATAAGTGCGTGCGTGCGTGCGTGCGTGCGTGCGTGCGTGCGTGCGTGCGTGTGTGTGTGTGTGTGTGTGTGTGTGTGTGTGTGATTTATTAGAGTGACTTATAGGCTCTGGTCTAGCTAGGCCAACAATGGCTGTCTACTAACAGAAGGTCCAAGAATCCAGAAGTTGTTCAGTCTATAAGGCTGGATGTCTCAGCTGGTCTGTAACATCTGCAGGAATTCTAAAGAAGTAGGCTCTAATGTCAGTGAAGGAATGGGTTTTCCAGTGATAGTGAGCACAAGCAGGCAAAGAAAACATGATTTCCTTTTTTTTCATGTCCTTTACTAGGCTACCATCAGAAATTATGGCCCAGATAAATATGAATCTCCTCACCTTGAAACACTCAGATTAAAAATAGGTCTTCCCACTTCAAATGTTTTAATTATGGAAAAATATCCCTCACAGGTGAACTCAGCCACTTGGGTTTTAGATAATTTCATACTTAGTCAAGTTAAGCCACCCCAAGTTCATCCCTTGTTAACTTGATAAGATATGTTATCATATCTCCTTATCTTATGCTTAATATCCAAATAAAAACAATAACCCACATCATATTTATGTCTAATTATCCCATTTGCAGTCACAAACACATATATTCAGCAGGATCATAATTCCACCTAAAATAATATAATTGTCCATCATACCACCACAGACACATACATTTTAGAATAGATGGCAATGATCCTTGAGAGATATTTTTTTGGTTATCACCAAACTTAAATATCATAACAATTGATTTACTCTTAATTCATGTTACAGTACATGATTAAAAAATTAAGAAAAGAAAACACATGAATCTGTGCAAACTACATTCTTAACAAAATATGCTAGAAACACTCAGGTCAATTATAATCCTTATATCTACTGTTGGTCATGTGACCTTAGCTGGTATTTATAACTACCTCCCTCTGTTACCCATCCTGTATTCCCCCACCCTCATCAAGCACCTCAGCAAGTCTCAGCTCTTTTCCTGGAGGAGTGACCCATACCTTCATTCCTGGTGGGTCTGTGCCCTTTCTCATTCTGCCTGGATAGGTTGTTGTTAGTTTCCATTGACTTTAATTATAGGACATGGTGGCACCAAGAGATGCCCTAATGGATCTTAGGCACTTTATAATAATCTTTCTTACCTCCATTGTAGAAAGGGGTCCAGTTTCTCCTAGGTAATCTGGATCAGTTACCACTCTTATACTGTTATTCTTCCCACAGACTATTGGCTTAAGGGCATCAGAAACCCCAAATGGCCCAGAAGGAGTTTGTGTCCCAGTTCAATGGAGTATTCGTTGTGGCTCCTGGGAGGAGTGATTCCCCCTTCTAGACCATGTGGAAGCATAAATTCTCCTAGTGGGTCACTAGTAGTAACAGTGAATGAAAATATTCCCTTTTCCACACCTTGATTTCTAGACCTATGGATCCTGGCTATGGGAGAAACTAACATATTATTGGACACTGAATCAAAGCATATACCACCTTCTGGAGAACCCTGCCCCTACCCTCCAGGCTTTTGCCACCTAATTGTCACTCTAACTGTATCTTCAAAAGGCCATTTTATTTTTTATTAGGTCAGCTGCTTCAAGATGGTGGAGAACGGACCAGTGGATTCTGTGATTGTAGGCTCACTATCACACTTCTCTGGCTGGGAAGTGAATTTCTTTTTCAGAAACAATACTGCATGGAATAGACAGTATTATTTCTGAAAAAGAAATTACATGAAGAAAAGGCAAATCCATAATCAGAATAAGTATCTATTCCAATAAGGACAAAACATTGTTTTTCCACAGAAAAAGTGCTTCAATGTAGTCAACCTGCCACCAGGTTGCTGAATACCCAGTGAATGGTGCCATAACTAGGGCTCAGTTATGGTCTCTGCTGTTCAGATCGGTCACTCACAGCAGCTCAGTCTTGGTGAGTGTGGTCCATGTTGTTGAGTCCACCTATAACCTCCATCTCTGCCACCATGGCCACTTTGTTCATGTGCCTATTGTACAATGACAGGATGGCTGGGGAAAGAGGCTGACTTTTCAGAAAGGGTCATTCTATCTACTTGACTATTGAACTCCCTCTTTACTGGAGTCACCTTTTGATGGGCATTTACATGGGACACAAGTATCTTTATATCCTTTACCCATTTTTGGAGAGATCTATTCATATACTTCTTCCCCAGATGTCTTTTTTTGCCAATTTTTTAACCATGCTCTTTCTAAATCCCTGCCATCCATCCAGTCCATTGGCTACAGCCAATCAGTGAAAAAATTCATATTTGGCCATTTTTCCTTTCAAACAAACTGTATGACCATGTAAGTGTATTGCCCTAAGTTCTACCCACTGTGAAGATTTCCCTTTGGCGGTATCTTTTAGAGTTATCCCAGAAAGGGATTGTATAGCCATCTTTTTCTGGGTGGCAGCTGCATAACTGGCAGACTCATCTATAAGCCAGGCCCTGGTCTTCACTTCCTCAGTCAATCAGTCATAGACTACAACTCATGAGGCTACAGGTGCATGCTTGGCAGCAGACACCATTGTAATGGGAGTAGAAATCATAGGCAATTTCTTCCTGTAACTTGCTTGTGCCTTCAGGCTCTGCTCAGACCTCATCACATATACATCACTACCGTTTGAAAATGAACTGATGCTGTGCACATTCTATTTTATGACTTGGTGAATCAGAAAATACCCAGCTCATGTTGGGTAGCTCAGGTCATATAGTTTCTTAGTGTCCCAATGCCAAATGTTCGTTCTCCACTAAGGCCCAATAGTAGGCTAAGAGCTCTCTCTGAAGGAACATAGTCTTATGCAGATGGTGGTAGAACCACCTTGCTCCAAAATCTCAAAGGTCTCTTACGTAATCCACCTATAGGGACCTGCCAAAGGATCCAAACAGCATCCCCATCTGCCACTGACACCTCAAGTTCCATTGCGTCTGCTGGGTCATATCGTCCAAGTGGTAGAGCAGCCTGCACAGTAGCCTGGACCTGTTGAAGAGCCTTCTCCTGTTCCAGGCCCTACTTAAAGCTAGCAGCTTTCTGAGTTACTTGTATATGGGCTGCAGCAACACATACAAGTGAGGAATGTGCTGTCTCCAGAATGCAAATAGGCCCACTAAACATTGTGCTTCTTTCTTGGTGGTGGGAGGGGCCAAGTGCAATAACTAATCCTTCACCTTAGAAGGAATATGTCTGCATGCCCTTCCCCCTGCACTCCTATGAATTCCACTGAGGTAGAAGGCCCTTGAATTTGCTTGGATTTCTTTCCCTTCCTGTGATGTGCATATATGTTCCCATCAAGTCCAGAGTGGTTGCTACCTCCTGCTCACTTACTCCACTCAGCATAGTGTCATTTATTTAATGGACCAATGATCACAATCCCTTTGAACTTAGTTAACATATCCTTGAGGCAAAACTGTAAAGGTATACTGCTGGCCTTGCCAACTGAAAGTAAATTGCTCCAGTACTGAGAAAGAGACATTAGCTAGATCAATAGCTGTGTTATCCTATACCATGAGATGCTACACCACATCTGGTACAGCAGCTGCAACTGAAGTCACTACTTGATTAAGTTTTCAATAGTCAATTAGCATTCTCCACGATCTATCTGCCTTCTGCACCAGCCTTAGGAGAGTTAGAGGGAGATGTAGTAGGGACCGTCACCTCCACATCATCTTTCAAGTCCTTGCTGCCAGCACTAATTTCTGCAATTACCCCTGGGATGCAATACTGTCTTCAAGAGGCAACTCCAATGGCTCCCATTTGGCCTTTCCAACCACAGAAGCCCTCGCATCATAGGTCAGGAAACCAGTGTGGGAATTCTACCCACTTCTAAGTATATCTTTCCTAATTATTACTTGCTGGACCTGGAGAAGTAACAAAGGATAAGTTTGGGGACCCACTAGACCTCCTGTAAGTCAGAGTTCAGCCAAAACTTCATTACTCCCCTGGCCTCCAGAAGCCCTTACTTTAACTTGAGGGCCACTGTGTTTCTTGGTGTCCCCCAGAATCAGCGTCAATTCAGATCCAGTATCCAAAGCACCATAGGTCCCTTTGGGGAAGGACTGGAAAACAGCTAACAGTAAAACTTTCAAGCATTTACTGATGCATTTCCTCGAGGGAACTTGGTTTTCTCTTCATTCAAGGGGTTCTGGGTCCTCAAATTGGCTCAAGTTTGGAAACCGGTTCATACACCAAGATTCCCATTTGCCATGATGCAGTGTTGCCCTTCTTTTATGTGTCTGAGAATTTCTCTGCTAATACAGATCAAATAAAAATGCAGTAGGTTTTTTTCTTCTTTCCTTTCTTTCTTTTTAAATCTATTTCATTTCTGGAAACATCATGACTGATTAGCCAGTACCATAGATCTGCACAAGTCACACCACCATAAAAATCATTTTGTCTGTGCTGTCCATCATGGGTCAGGCAATTATGGACATCGTATTGTTTGTGTTGCCCATTACAATAGCTAGGATCACCTGGCCTTTGGCGATTCAGTGCTGCTACCTGGCCCCTGCTACTTGGGGACCCAACTGAAGACATCATGTTGAAGTCATCCAGCTGAGCAGCAGCAGCATCTCAACCTAAGACAAAGGGGCCACAACAAAACTCTTCAAATGTGCTGGTGGCCCCCTCACCATTTTGTGTCTTATGGGATTAGTGAAGGGCACATCTTCTGGGCCTTCCTATTGTGGAGGATTAGGTTTTACACAGTGTACCCACCCTGAACTTTAAAAAAAAATCCCTTCATCATTACTAAGTCAAGGGATATCTGCATCACCAACTTCTTTTCAGTAGGTCATCTTTTGACGAATGCTTCAGCCAATCTTTCAAAGAAATTTTTAATGCCTTTTTAACTGAGCAACCTTCCATATGAAATCTAGACCGTCCTTCAGCATAAAGCAGCTGTGATCTGTCTCCATTTAGAGCCTGAAGCTGTGGTTTCAGAGAGCTGAATGCCTTACTCAAGGCTACATGCCCAGTAAGGGACAAACTATCTCACATTTAAAACATTCTTCTCACAACATGTTCTTCAAGATGACGAGCAGCTTCAGGGTGACACCTGTGCCCATGTGCACAGGAAACAGATTTCTCTGAGGTGGCACTGGGGTTGCTGGAGGTGATGGGAAACTGCCTCTTTGCCCAAGAGGAGCTGAGCCAGTTAATCTGCTGGCCCTCCCCATCCTGACACACCCCCGTTTCAGTTATAAAATACCTTTGAAATTATTTTCTCTGAGCTACAGAAATACCGAGTCCTTTCCACTTTGGTTTTCCAATGAGTCTCTTCATCTCGTCTTGTTTCATAGACTTTAAAAATAAAATGTAAGATCTATGGGGACTGAAAAAAAGTTAGAGATCATGCTTCCAACCGCCAGCTAATTTAGTGCGGCTCCCAGGCGGGCAAATCGACGTCTGCCTTACAGAGGTGAATCACGCATGCCCTTGTGTCAAGCTGCAGGGTCTTTCTCAGAAAATTAACTGACCCTTCATGCTCCTCAGCTCTTCAGTGCGGGATATTTCACGTGTGCTTTTCTGCAGACACACTGGATGTGTTGTGAGTGGAAATCTGAGCTGGTGGTTCCTGAGGAGATAGTTTCTGCCTGTTAGAAGGCTAGGCTGAATTCAGCCTTAACAGAAATCTTCAGGCATCCCCAGGCTGATTTGCCCCTGCCCTGGGGAAGAAACGGGCTCTAGGGGGTTCTTCATGCACTGAGATCCTTTCTCTGATGTTAAGTCACTCTAAGCTGGTAATAGTGATGGAGTCAGAGATTGGTCAGGTGTGACGGCACACACCTGGAGTCAGTCCCAGCACCCAGGAGGGAAGGTAGAGGCTGGAGGACTGCAATTTCTAGGTCAACCTGTGCTATATAGTAAAATCCTGTGGAAAGAGCAAAGAATTTAAAAGCAATTTAATGCAGAGGTTGCTGAAGGCACCTTCTGTTCCTGCTCCTCCTGCATATCTTTGTCTGCACCCTCCCCAAGACTGAGATCTGCCAGAACTTCTGCTAAGGACCACAGCTTAGCACAGCATTAGAATATTTGCTTTCTACGTGTTGAACAGCCATTGGCCCCACCGCTCTACACAGCCACATAGGTCTTCCCCACAATCCAAGAACCAAGTCAGCAGTCTCCTTGTACTCCAGAGAACTTTATGTCTATTGCTGCTGTAACTGATTGTGACTGTTCTTTAAATGCTCCACTGAATAATTCTTCCCATGTGGACATATGTGTTTACATGCACATGTATTGTGTTAGGGGCAGAACCCAGGTCCTTATGTGCACCCAGTACCATTGAGCTACACTCCCAGTTACTATGGTATATTCAATATTGTATGTCATTAAAAAAATCACTCCCATTACTGATGAACTCTAACTTCTTGGACCAGTGGGATGGACAGTGGGTTCCATTCTGACATCCAGGTTTCTTGGCAGATCAAGAGCAGAGGTTCTGAATACCTTTGATTGGTTGAGTGTTTTCAACATTGGTGATAACTGAAAACATGGAATAAGGAGGGAGCTGGAGCCATTTGAAACCCACATTAACACATTATTGTGATGATGGTGTCAGTCCCTGGCTGGGAGGGAGCTCACTGAGTCTCTTCCTCTCTGTGTGAGACTTAAGGATGTATGTCTACCTACACAAGGCAGTGGCCATCTGTCAGCAGCTTGGAAGTTTAGGACAGTGTGCTGAACAGAAACAGGTCCTTGTGAAGTGTCCACAGCATATGGTTTCACAAGACCTTGACAAAACATGTATGCCTTAGGCAGCTGTGAGCTAAGCCTTAAATCAGGCTCTCTGAACAGACCTTCTCTCGGAATGGATACTGTAGTCTGAAGTTCTCTGTCCAGTCCAGGCCCCTTGGTTTGGACAAAGCTCTCCCACCCAGTAACAAAGCCACTAATAAAATAATGAATGACTCAGAGGCTTATATTAATTACAAACTGTTTGGCCTATGGCTCAGGCTCATTACCAACTAGCTCTTACAACTTAATTCATTTTCATTAATTTATATATTGCAACGTGGCTTCATGGCTTTACCTGTGTTCCATTACATCTTGCTTTCTAGGCAGCCACCCGCAGTGTTCCTGTCTGACTCTGCCCTTCTCCTTTATCTCTGCTTGAATTTCCTGCCTGCCTCCAAGCTGCCTTGCCATAGGCCAAAACAGTCCCTTTATTAAACAATGGTAATAAAGCATACATGCAGCATACAGAAGGACATCATCATACAGAATGAATGACACGCATAGTGGCCCCAAACACTGTAGTGTGTGTAAGGTTCCTGGCATTCCATGTAGCTGAGCCTACTTGGCTCAGATGGGATGCACCTTGCTTGAAGGCATGCCCCTGGGCGTGGCTATGTAAACCCTGCAGCACTGCTTAGGGAAGCACCTCCCTGGACCCATGACGCATATTCATACACGCCCCTTCCCTTAAAAGAAACTGCAAGCACATGCTCCAGTCCTTTTCTCTGTCCTCTGACTTCTGTCTTGCTCCTCTGCCTCTTCACCCGCCTGGGACTCCTCTCTTAAATAAACTCTAGTGTGTGGCCTTGGTAGTGTTAACTTACTCTCACACGCAGAACTAACAGTGTGACCATGGCTAGTCTAGGAATACAGGACTGTGGGTGGGGTGTATCAGGACCTCAGGCTGTCTTAGACTCAGTTGGAGCCTGCCTCTATCCTGTCTCATCTCCTTTATCTCCTGCCTCTGTATCTAGTCCAGACAGAATCAACTGCCTAGTATGACCACAGAAGTATATAGAAGTAGCCAAGATATATTTAACGTAGTAAAACCAATAGTTTGGGAGAGAGTCCTGGGAAGTGACACCCTGCAGAATGGCTAATGTCCAAGAAGAGTTAGGACTCTTGTATCTGGAAGGAAACAAGATCACCCACTAGATAATGCATGGATGAACAAACCATTGAAAGGGGCTTTCCTGGACCACTCTGGGCCCAGCTGTAGCTGTATCCAGGCAATAAGGCAGATGAAGCAGCTGAAGAATAGGAGTCTG
Organism: Sigmodon hispidus; assembly: GCA_004025045.1. Taxonomy (NCBI): domain Eukaryota; kingdom Metazoa; phylum Chordata; class Mammalia; order Rodentia; family Cricetidae; genus Sigmodon; species Sigmodon hispidus. The sequence continues at coordinate 35,801 of PVIH01015239.1, forward strand.
TCACTGTCCCCAAGATTAGTTGGTTAACCTGAGTTCCTTGGTGCTGATGCTAGGCAGATCTGGAATGAACTTGGTTAGAGACAACCCCAGCTTCTTTTTCTATCTTTTCTGTTTGTATTTCTTCCCTCCTATGTTGCTGTTCCTTGACTACTGGATAAGTAAGCATTGCTCTTTTCTCCCTGGGGATCTTTCTAAAGCACACTCCATTCCACTGGTTCTTCAGACTCTGCTGCTTCTGCCTGCCTTTTAGGGACACCTCATTATAAGAGTGAGAGGCCAAATATGGAAGCTTTGACTGTCAAAGTCTGTTTGCCAAGCACTATCAATGGAGTAATCCACTGGTGCCTACAAGGGAAGACCTCTGTAGCCATCTGCCTGTCAGGATTAAATCACATGGGTTTTGATTCTCCTGCCCTTTGCCCTTCAGGTCCTTTGAGAGATTAGCAAAAGGGGCTCAGGCTTTTTGTCTCTTGGAGCTCTAGTCTATTTAAGGTTTAGCATCATAACTTTTGTTGCCATGTTATTTGTTTTGCTTTTTTTCTGCCATGCTGGGAATGGAAAATCCCAGGACTTCCTTCGTGCCAGGCAGGAGATGAGCTCTGCCACTGGCCAGTCTTGATATGATAAAAAGACAGCAGATGAATAGCTATCGTCATTTCTTTCTGCCCATCTTATCTTATAATTAAAAAGGCCCACATTCCTATAATGGAGAGTTTCCCTCAGAGACTCCCTGTGTGAGTTATTTATTTGATGGATGGCCCTATACACCTCTGTGTACAAGCTGCATGCTTAATGTTGTCATTTACTGGGAAACACATAATCCAGTGTCCTAAAAGACCTTGTCAGTAGCTGAGACAGAGCCTGGATCTGAACATCACTGGGTTTTCTCCTTGGTCTTGTGCTCATGGGCTAGAATGAAGATTACCAAGAGTGTTGCTATGTTCTGAAGAGGACCTTTGTCTCATCATTGCTACCCAGGACTGTGAAATGAGGCTTCCTAGGATGTCTGTCATAATTTGGTTTCTACACTTGCAGCATGCCACTGCCAAGTGCATTCCTCAGAGGTGGCCACAGATGCTGACGTCCATTTTTTGCTAGTCGAGATGAGTCTTAACAAGAAAGGGAAGTTGGTGAGGGGCTGGTGTATAGCCCATCCCTACTCTCAGTGCTATATTGAGCAGTTCTCATGTGACTCTGGAAAGGGAAGGGGTCATTGTTTCAGGGCCTGGCTGCCCGTCTAGACCAGTTACTTCTCAACATGTTTCCAAGAAACAACCACTCCATAGGACCTTGAGAAAGTCCATTCATCCACAGTTTGCATATATGAAAGGCCAAATAAATCCACTTAAATGCATCAAACAGTGGCTAAAGATATCACAGGTTCTGAGGAACAACTTTTGGGCAAACTGGCCAGTCAGTAGGAGATGAGAAGCCCTGGTTCAATAACTTCTCAATCCTCAGTTCCTCAAATGGGGTTAAGAAGTTTTGGTGAAGAGAAGGGCAGTCGAGGGAGAAGGCTTCTGTGACCAAATTCACCTGTCTAAGTGTTTCAACTAGATGGCAGACACAGTGTGGGACAGGGTGAGCATAGGGAATTCGGCTCAGGTGCCAGGATCTTAGAAGTGACTGTATCCAGATCTTGTCCCGAACCAATCCACTGCCTCTGATCAGAATGAACCTGTCTGGCACCAAGCTCAGTTGGTGGGTGGTGTCAGATACAAGGAACCTATCCTTACCTTCAGAAGACAGAGGGGCTTTGCTAGTCTTCATGAATTTCTACCCATTGCTATGATTGCACCTAGGTGAGTCCTTATGATGGAGCCCACCACTGAGAGCTTTAAGTTTAAGTGAGCCTTTTACTGTCCCGTAAAGTATCTTTTAGAACATTATCAAAAAAAGAAAAAGACAGCTGCACCTTGCAGCAGAAAAACTTGGCAAGCGTCAGCTTACCCGCAAGCTGAGGCTAGCTTCGTCAGTGTTGTGAGGAGGGTACCCACTCTTTCTGATCAGATCAATGAGAAGAGCGCTAGTTAGCCTTGAGAAAAGCAAGAGATGAAGCCAAGACATAGGTTGTCATGTGGAGCACCTGAGCACTGCTCTTGCAAGCTGTCAGGGGAAGACTGAGAAATGCCAATGGCCAGTGGAAGCTGGGAAGACAGGATGAGTAATGTAGACTCCAGGACAGGAAGTCAGTGCAACACTAAGGAGAATCATTTAGACTCTAGAATTAACAATACTCTCCCAACATTAGTTTCTTAGTTTTGGCAAGTGCTGTTTGATAGTGTGAGGCATTAATAACGGGACCCTGAGGAAGGGGCTCATGGGTACTCTGTGCTACTTTTGCAATAGTATATCCATCTACAATCATTACAAAACCAAAATATTTTAAAAAGGTCACATGTCAGCAATATGAAGGTTGGTGAAGGTCACATGAAGGAAGTATTTGAAGGCGATGGAAGTCACCAGGTCCCTAAGAGCCAGAAGCTTTGGTGTGTCCTACCAGTGATACAAGGGTTCCAGGAAAGCTGGATGCTCCCTGTGAAGGGCTCTGTTTGTTATCCAGCTTCCCATCACTGGGACAAAACACCTAAGACTAAGTGGAGAAAAGGTTTGTTTTCACTAGCATCTTTGGAGGTTTCAGTGAATGGTTATTTGACCCTATTGCTATGACAATTTGTGGCTGTTGAGAAGCAAAATATGAGAAAAGAAGGCAATGTTTTTTTCATAGGCATGTCCCCAGTGACCGAACTTGTGCCGACTAGATCCGATATCCTAAAACTTTACCACATCTCAACAGCACTAAGGCTGGTGACCATACTGTTAACAGATTAGCTTAGGGTGAACTGGTGATTGACACTATCGTACTTTACTTCTAAGAATCTGTCTGTCTGTCTCTCAGAAACTCCTAGCTAACGCTTAAGCAAAGTTAGTACACCTTGAACATTCTTTATACAGAATGCTCTAAAAACCAAAGCTTCTATTAGAGTTCAGTTAACAATATTACCATGTAGAAAGTGTCATCTGTGAAACTTGCTTTCACATATAAAATTATTTAGGCCATCTATAAAGTGATATTCAAACTTTGTTACAAGCTATCTATTTATTAGACTTTAGTTCTGATCCCCCAAGATCATTCATTATATATATGCAACTATTCCAAAATCTGAAAATATCCAAAATTCAGAACAGTTATTATTCAAAACCTCTCACCAAAGCCCTAATGGTGATTGAGTTTTACTAGAATTTCTTATGTAAGTACAGGTGAGAGGTTCCAGGAATAGAAATGACTTGAGAACAGCTGTATCGCCAAAAGTCCACTGCAGCATGGTGATGGCTCAGCAAAACTGGAACCCTGGAGCACACGGTGCAATCTGCAACAGTTTGGATGGTGTTTCCTCCAGTCAGTTTATGTGACCTGAGGCTCTTAGGGTAGCTCAGTTAGTCTGAGATTGACTCTCAGCAGTTATTACTGCTTATATGTATTTGTAGAGGGAGGGGCCTAGTAAACCTGGTCAGTCTCAATGACTTCCTGAAGGCTTTGTGTTGTTTACTTCCTGAGATTAATGAGCTTGCCTACAGCAGTGTTTTATGATGGGATGTTTTATGTTTCTCTAGAACATCCTGTGTCTTACTCGGGAACTTCTCTCTGAGATGAACTCGGGAACTTCTCTCTGGTTTTCTTTCAGAGGAAATACAACACAACATACCCCAAAACAGACACATAATTAAAAAATAAAACTATGTTTTTGTAACTAGTTGCTCAACCCTGCTACCACCACCAAAAGTAGGTCTTTATTATTACAAACACGAGGAGCTTATAGTTGAGATTTCTTAGAATCCTAGAAATGCAACAGGAATGGAGCCCATTTCACTCTTGTTAGCTTCCCGTGGAAGCCTGGGGGTTCCACAGAACACACTTTGGGGAAGGGCATCCTATGGCCAGGATTATTTAAATATAATATATAAGGATTAATATTTTTATGGTGCCAAGCAAAGACTTATAGATATAATGTAATTTTAGGAGGTTTGGAACTTTTGTGTTGGACCTTTAGCCTATTCCTAGAGAAAGCAGGAACAAAACAGGGCACACAGGTCAGTGTTTTGGGGTCTTGATGGATTTTGGCCTCATTCTATTAGGGGCTGGATTTTTTGAGGTCACTAGGACTTGCCGAGGTCACCAGTGCTCTTTTGGGTAGCACCAGCATTCAACTACAGCATCCCTTTCTGTTTGCTGTGGGAGTTCAGCTGTTAGGTCTGGGAGGGAGGGTTTGCACAGCTGTAGTTTGTGGAGTTCTTGAGTGTGCATTTGGTTCTGTCAGAGAGCCCTCCAGGGTGGGGCCTAAGGGTTAGAGACAGATTAAGACTCCGTGTGGGAAGGATCCCCAGACTTACCTTGTGATTAGGAAGTAGCTCTGAAAAGTGAGGAGGTAGGTATGCTGGGCAGACGCCTTCATCCTCCATGAAGCCCCTCCAGGAACCTGGCGCCTGTCACCAGCAGAAGATCAAAGCCCTCTTTGTACTTGGCTGGATAAGTCCTAGCAGGGTCCAGTGTGAAGCTCGTTCTTTGTGAGCCGTGACTCATCTCGAGCCTGGGCCTTACCCGCTTCGGCCCTCTACAGGACCAGAGCCCATTTAGCCACAGTGTCTTGGTTGGTGGTTCCTGTCCCCTGGCTAGTGATGAGTTAAACTGTCATTTCAGCAGTTGCCCTCACAGAGGCTTTATTAATGCCATCCCCTGCTCCAGACTTGACTTTCAATCACTGGGCAACAAGAAAACATTGAAAACAACTTCAACTAAATGAAAAATACTCTGCAGAGAACTCAGTCTGAACGCCACCACCTTTGGATGAGTGATGTAAGGAAGTGGACTGGTTGGCAGGTACATTTTCAGCTGATGGAAACGTCAGGCTGTTAATGGCTCTTCAGGGACACTGCTGTGAGAGAGGGCAGAGCTGGCTCCTATTGTGGCAGAATAAGTAATGAGAGAGAAATTACTCAAGCACATGCCTAAAATAACCAGGGACATAGGATCCAGGAAGACCCAAAGCATTGAGCAGACTTCCTGGCCAAAAGCTAGCTCTTTCTCATGGGGTGCAGATGAGGAAAGCCACTTAATTTCTTGCTGTACACACATCATAGCTATCCTTTCATTATTGTGAACAGAAAAGCTACATCTTAACTGATGCATCACTTGGGGTCTTTGGCGTATTTCCCTTGTGTAGGGCAATCATATATTAGCCCTCATACTCTTTCATGCAGTGTATTTTCAAAGTTCATCCATGCTTTGGCAGTACTTTGTATTGCTAAATCCTATATAAGGCAGTGGCCTGTCATTGTAGAAAAACAGTAACCAAGGGTGGTTGGGCCATCTTGTAATATTAATGGAGTATGTCATTCACACAAATGTATGGAGTCAGGATTCTAATGTTCAAGTGTTGTTTATTTGGGATAAGCTCAGGTTTGATTAAGAGGCCTGTGGAATGGATGAGGTTATTGATACTGTTATGTGTGATGAGACAAAGACAAAATTTATGATCTGAGAAGCCAGGCTGGGGGCTAAGAGGATGCTCACTAAGCCAAGCATCTATATCTTGCTCTAAATGCAACTTCTCAACGCAGTTCAGGCATTGCTAGAGAGAAAAAAAGAAAGAAATATTGGTCTTCTATCCTTTGAGGGATCTTGAATGCCCTCCACACATCGCCAGCCTGCAGCTGTGCTGGGACGCTTGTGGAACGTTTAACAGATGGAGTCTAGTGGGGGAAGTTAGATCATTGTGCTGATGAGGCTATATAGGCTGAGACCTCCAAAACTGGGAGCCAAGGTTAATATTTCCTCTTTTTGAGTTAGGTGTTTCAGGGTCAGATGTTGTCTTGTTTGGTTTAGAGAAGTGTTCTGGTTATCAAAGGAGACATCATTGAACCTGTACGTAGCTCTTGCCACTCTGTTCAATTATTGTATTGTTGGTGGTTAAGTGTTACTTGGGGGGAAATCTGTTGTCTCTAAGCATCCTACTTTGTATTGTTGTCTGAGCAGCATTTGTTGATCATTGTCTGACAAATCATCTGGTCCAGAAAGTTCCCCAGAGAAGCCTTCAGTGTAGATTGGCAGAAGATAAACAAGTTGTGACATTTGCTTTGCAGAGTCATTGCTGTGGAGGACATCTTTCTTTGGCTTTCTGCATGTTTTCATAGTATATTATGCATTTTGACAGTTTTATTGAGGCGTAATTCATACACCATACAATTTACCCACTTTCAGTATACAACTCAATGGGTTATGATGTGTTTGCAGAGTTCTGAAAGCATCTCTACAATTTTAAAACATTTTTATCACTTCTAAGCTACTGGTACCCATTAGCTACACCCCAGTCTCCCCAGTTCCCCAGTCACTATATAACCTATAATCCATTTTCTGTTTCTATATATTTTTCTTTTGCAGACATTTTATACAAATTTACTAATACATTATGTCGCCTTTAGACTAAACTCTTTCATGCAGTGTATTTTTAAAGTTCATCCATGTGACATATGGTGGGACTGTTCTCTGTAAATAAAGGAACTATTTGCAGGAATCAGAGAAGAGACAGGTAGAAGGAGGGTTGAGTCAGTCAGTCTCCACCCAACCTCCAAAGAAGAACCATGTAAGGAATCCAGGTGAGCCATGGGACAGGCCACGTGGCAGGTAGATTACAAGAAATGGGTTGAATTAAGATGAAATAGCTAACTAGCAATGTGCTTGAGACATAGGCCAAATAGTATGAAATTAATATAAACATCTAATTCATTTCTTTAAGAGATAAAAGCTGCCACAGGCAAGGTTTAAACTTCTGACCCAAATGGGTCCAAAAATATCTTATAACAATGACATCATTACTATATTGTCAAATTATATTCCATTTTATAGATATACATTTTATTTATCTGTATAGCAAATGATAATCATTTGGATTCTTTTCCCTTTTGGGCAAAGAGTACTGTTGATATGAAATTTGTACATAAGTTCTTGGAAAAGAAATATGCTCGGTTGTTCTTGGATGTGTATTTAGGAGCAAAGTAGTTGATCATTTGGTAACGTTTGTTTAACATTTTACACAACTGCTCAGCTGTTTTGAAAATGAGTATATAATGTTCCATTCCTATCAATAATATGTGGCATTTACAATTGCTGCATACTCTCATTTTCACTTACTATTTTTGTCTGCATGTGTGTGCACATGCATGTGCAGTTATGCTCAGCTGCGGCTGTGTGTATGGAAACCTATCACATGAATTCTATTTAGTGTTATAATAAAAACCAAAACCAGATATTGGAGAAAAGCTCAAATATACGAGAGAGGGAACAAACCACAGCCAATTCTCGCCCAGCCAACTGAGGCTGAATAGAGTATGTCCTGTCTTCATGGGTCCTAAGCCTGACTGGTCGCTCAGACAGAATGGCTGAACTTCTCCTTCTCCTGCCTTCTGTTTCTTTCCCTGCCCAGCTATTTTGCTTCCTATTTCAACTCTCCTAGAGCTAAGAGTAAAGTTGTGAGCTACCACTGCCTGGTTGTTAGGCCTTGAACTCACAGAGATCTCTGTCTCCCAAGTGATGGGATTAAAGGCATGGGTCTCCACTCCCTGAACTTCATTGCTTTACTGTGGGTGATTCTGTCCTCTGATATTTCAGACTATTTTTTATTAAATATGCTATATATCACCACATATCATGAGTCTTCTTCTGTCACTGTTCACCTCATTTTTTTGAATCTCTTACTGAACCTGGAGCTCACTGATTGGTTGGCTATCTGGAAAGCAAGGTCAGATTGCCTGTCCCCACTTCAATCCCATTTTACAGGTAACACCACCATGCTTGAGTGAAGAGGATCTGAACTTGGGTCCTCTAACCAAGAACCTGCCCTTACCTGTCTTGAATCTAATCATCCCTCTGGGAATGTAGCATTATCTGTTGGGTGATGCTACCAACATTTATTTGTGTACTTAGTGTCCACTTGTATTTGTTCTTTGAGGAAATGTCTATTCTGATCCTTGACCCATATTTTAATTGCATTGTTTGTCTTTACATTATTGAGTTGTAATGGTTCTTACTTTATTTTATTGGCTTATTGGTTTTTGAGGCAAGGTTTCACTTCATAGCCCAGACATCTTCCTCCCTTGGCTTCCTGAATACTGAGGATACAGATGTGTGCCACATTTCTGGTTTAGTAAATTTTTTTTAATGTATTTTGGAAACAAGTCTTTTGCCACATATATAGCCTGTGAGTATTTTCTTCCTTTTTCTGGGATACTGGCTTTAACTTTTTAAGTGTATGTTTTTTATGTTGTCAAATGTATGGAGTTGTGTTGTTATTGTTGATGCTTATGCTTTTTTGGCATAATATTGAAGGAACCGTTGGCTCAGAGACATCAAATCCACTCTAGCTTTTGCTCTGACATTTGTGCATTTGACTCATTTTGTGTTACTCCATGTGTATTAAGTGTGGATGGGCCAGCCCCGTCCATGTGTGTAATTTGTCATATATCACCTTTTGAAGAGTGAAGGGCAGGCACCTCTGTTTTGCAGTCACTCTTGTTGATGGGCACTCACCTCTCCACACAGTTGCATTCTATAGCTGGCACTAGGTACCAGGAGGGCACAGAAGCTGATGTCGCATCCATCTCTAAAGCCAACCTTAGTTGGTATGTGTAACATGAGATTTCTGACCCCATTGGGCCAGAGGTCCAGACCCTCCCATGGCTGCTTTTTCCCCCAAAATGACTCAGATGCTTATATTAATTTCATGCTGTTTGGCCTATGGCTTAGGCATATTGCTAGGTGGCTCTTTCATCTTAATTCAACTCATTTCCATTAATCTGTCCTGCCACATGGCCCATGGCTCACCTGTCTTCCTTTACATGTTTCTTCTTGGGTCTCTGGATCAAGTCTCTCTCTGACTTCACCCTCCTTTTCCTACCTGTGCACCAATTCCTCTGCTTACTTCTAAGATGCCTAACAAGGGCCAACAGTTCCTTTACTTAAACAATGATATTCACAGCATACAGAAAGATATTCCTACATCAGGTATGCGCCACTCTCCCAACCCCCTTTGAGCACTGAATGCTGCCCATCATCTAGCACAACTGGGCATGCACAGGCTGATCTGCTCTTCAGAGTGGGGGAGTCCTGACGGCATCCTCCCTATTAACTAGCTTAGTAACCTTAGGGGAGTGCTTAGCTTCTCCGGGGGTTCTTTCCTCATCTTTATGATAAATGCTTTGCAAGGCCATTGAGCAGTAAATGGGATATCATGAATGGCACACACAATATTGGGGCCCAAAGCCTAGCAGGTATTCCTCCACAAATGACAATTGTCGTCATTTTTGTGACACTCCCTAACTTGCCTTGCCTCCAAACCATTTGCTTCTTCCTTGGAATACAAACTTTAGCCAAGCAAGAATGCCCCTAACTTTGTTTAATTGTACACCCACACGGCCTAGAATAGTGCTCAATACACAAGAAACTCTTGGTAAGTATTTGTTGATTGGTTAAATACTTCCACTACTGAAGTCTAATGACAAGGATAAACATTTTTAAAGTACTATATCCAGACAGTTGTGGTGACCCATATGATGAGACGGAGTTAGGAAGATCAGAAATTTGAGGTTAGTCTGGGCTATACTATATATGCACATATGCATAGACCTTTTTTATTTATAATAAACTATGAAGCACTACAGAAATGACTTCCTTTGTTGAGGTAGCTCAACAATGAGGGTTGATGTAACAAGATAGCAAACCTGCAAATGAGGTGAATACATATAGTCACCAGAAGGTGTGATTTCATTTTCAAGATCCTAAAGAACCAGTGATCCTTTAATAAAGTTAATTTATTAAAGAATTTTGAGGTCATAGGAAGTTAATGCCCCTCTCGAGGTTTTCACACTTTTCTGGGGAGAGAACAGCCTCCTCCATGACCTTCTTAGGAGCAGCTATATTGAGTCCTGGGGGGGAGGCTAGAGACACAGAGAGACAGCCTGCCTTGCAGATGTTTAATATCTGGGTAAAGAGTGGGAATTTGCTCCACCCTCAATTCATGTCTTTCTGTTCAATATTTCTTTTCATCTCTTTCTTCCAACAGGAGTAAAAAGTCAGTACTTTCGTACCACCTTAAAATGAACGAATATCAACTTGAACCCCCTCTTTATTGTGTCTGCCCGCACAGGGCTTCAGATCACAATTCTGGCACTGACAAATCCTGAGGAATCCTGGGTAGACTCTTTATAGTCTGCAGCAAGAGAGAACCAACCAGGGACAAAAGCCTGGGTTCTTCATTAATTAGTTCTGTGACCAGACAAGTCCTGTCATATCTTTGCATCTGTTCTAAGCTGGGAATGTGTGTATTGATCTTTGGGGACCTGTCCAGCTCTTAAATTATTGTACAGCTTTATGGCATATGCAGTCACACAGTTTGTTAAGTGACTGTTACATTTCCAGCTACTGTCAAGACATGTGGTATAGAGGCAAACCCTTCTCTGGATAGTTATAGACATGGTGTTGCATGAATTCTGGTTGTATTAAAAGAAACTCAGAGCCAGATATTGGGGGAAGGCTAAAATAACAAAGAGAGGAAACACCACAGTCAAATGTCACCCAGCTGTCTTCCAGCTTCCTCAGCCTTGCTCCTCCGTAGCTTCTAATGCCCCCTCTGTCTTCCTGTGCCTGCCCCTGTCTTAAATACCTTCTTCATTCAGGTGTATCCCATCCAGTTTAAGATAAAAGGCATGGGCTACTATTTGGTAGTTAGCCTTAAACTCACAGAAACGCAGAAAGAGCTCTGTCTCTGGAGTTATGGGATTCAAGGAATGGCACTGCAACTGCCTGCCTAGAAGCTGGAACTCCCTCTGTAAACTCAGATCTGATGGGATTAAAAGCATAGGTCGCCACTCCTAGTCTTTCCATGCTGGGATTAAAGGTATGTACCATCATTGACTGGCTGTTTGGCCTTGTACTCACAGAGATCCTCTGAATCCCCATGCTGGGATTAAAGGTGTGAGTTACCACTGCTCTGTTATACCTTGAACTCACTGACATCCAGAACAATCTCTGCCTCCTAAATGATGGGATTAAAGGCATGACCCTTCTGGATTGACTGTGGGTGGATCTCTTCTCTGATATTCCAGATTGGTTTTATTAAATATATAACAAAATGAAGAAGAGACAATTTAGAAATGCCTATGAGAAGCTCAGACAAAGCGGGAAGAAGTAAATATGGAGCTGAGCCCACAGAAAGCCTGGCGTTTTGCTGGGTAAGAGGTCACATGCACATGTTACATAGAGAGAAGAACAAGGATGAGAGCCCTGGGCTAAGAGTTGTGCATTCGGGGCTCTACCTAGAACTGCTGCTATCAGGCAACACAGATATGCTGTGGCATCTTTTATTCTTGTATTCTCTGTAAGTCAGTCAGTCATTCCTGTGGGCTCACAAGATGGCAGTGAAGGAAATAATGGTTAACGACGGGCTCTGGGACCAGCTTGCAGACTTACCAAGATCCAGTTTGCTGAACTTTGGAGCTCTGTGACTCCATAGAATTTGGGTTTTTTTTTCTTCTCTATGAAGACCTAGTGAGAGGTTCAGACAGCATGCTGTGAGGCTCAGCAGTGGCTGTGGCCCTCTCAGTGTGAACTCTATTCTGAAATGAAGCTGAGAAAAGTGGGTGGCTCCAAGGAAACAGTTTCATGAGATCTAGAACCTAGAAATGGAATACTATCCAGCCTTGACAAGAAGAAAAGCCTATCACATACTATGACAGCAGGTAGACCTTGAAGATGGAGTTCAGTCAGTCATTCACGTAAGGATAAATGCTGTGTGATTTCTCTCCTGTGAGCAGTCAAGCTTATGGAATAGAAAGGACAGGAGGCTATGGAGAGCTGGGAGGAGAGGAGAGCATTGTTCCAGACAAAGTGTTGATTTTGCAAGATGGAGACATTCTGGACATCCGTCTCACAGCACTGAATCTACTGAAGATCACTAGACTGAGCATTTAAAACTGGTAGAGCGAGCATGATGTGTATTCTTTCATTTTTGTGTAACAAATATTGAAGATAACATGATACATAAGGTGTTGTGTCAGCTGTTAAGTTGGGACCAGAGATATAAAGATAACAAGGTCAGAGAAGCCCCCCCCCCCACTACTTCCAATTAGCAGAGATAAAAGTACACCATTGCTGTGGCAGTGGCCTGGGACAAGCTTCTGGGCACTTAAACTGTGATCTCTATGATGTAAGACAGGACTGGTTAATCCCTGTTTCTCCATGTGCTGTAGGAAGGAGAGGAAAGTGGGTTTAGAATGATGGGCAGATACTCACTGCACCAGCTGGTTTTCTTACCACTGTGACCAGACACCTAGCAAGAAATAACCTAAGGTGGAAAGTTCTGTACTGACCCGTGGATCCAGCATGTCTGTGAGGGGAAGTATGGCAGCAGGAGATAAGGTAGCTGTATAGTATCTGTGGTAGGGAAGCAGCAGGAGAGGAATGTTGGCACATAGCTGGCCCCCTCCTTTAACCTTTTTGTTCAGCCTAGGACTTCAGTCCCTGACAGCTGCCAGCATCCAATGTGATTTTCACTCCTCAGTTAAACCTATCCAGAAACATTCTTTTTTTTTTTTTTTGTATTTATCAAGAAAAACAGCAAAACGAATTTAAAATGCTGAGAAGTTAACAATAACTATAAAGAAGATAAAAATCATAAGCATGACTTATCAAGGGTGATAATGCAAATAAGATTGCTACACATATATTTACTTTGTGTTCAGCTTTCCCTCTGAATTTTTTTTTTCCATCCCTGTATATCTTTATTCAAGGTCCCTTCCCCCTCCCACCACATCAGGTCATTTTTTCTTCTCCGCAACTCCCCATCCCCTCCCTGGGAAGGGAGCAGACAGTCCTATGCTCCCACTGACCCAATAATGCTTGGATCAGTCTTCACTCCTGGCAAATCCAGTTTTGTTCCCCCTCTCTCAAGAGTGAGTCAGGTGTTCCTATAGTTGGAGTGGGGTCCGAAGGGTCAGTTCAGGGTGTCTCTGATCCCAAGCTGTTCAGTGGTTGTGGTTTGCCGCTTGGGCATGCTTGGCTTTTTTTCTTGTTGATTTGTTTAGAGACCACTAACGAGTGAGTACATCCCCTGCTTATCTTTCTGAGATTGTGATACCTCGCTCAGGAGGATATTCTCCAAATCCATCCATTTGCCTGCGAATTTTAGTATATCATTTTTTCTTACTGCTGAGTAGTATTCAATTGTGTAGATGTACCATAGTTTGTTAATCCATTCTTCAGTTGAGGGACATCTTGCTATTACAAATAATGCTGCTATGAACATAGTTGAGCTAATACATTTGGAGTGTGATTGTGCCTCTTTAGGGTATACACCCAGAAGTGGTATTGCTGGGTCCTTGGGGAGACTGATTCTTAATTTTCTGAGAAACTGCCATATTGCATTCCAAAGTGGCTGAACAAGCTTACACTCCCACCAACAATGGAGGAGTGTTCCCCTTGCTCCGCATCCTCTCCAGCATAGGCTGTCATCTGTGCCTTTTATCTTAGTCAATCTAACAGGTGTTAGGTGGTATCTCAAAGTTGTTTTGATTTGCATTTCTCTGATAGCTAAAGATGAAGAGCACCTTTTCAGGTGCCTTTCAGCCATCCGTAGTTCCTCTGGTGAGAATTCCCTTTTTAGATCTGTACCCCATTTTTTGATTGGGTTATTCAAGGTTTTGGGCTCTAGATTTTTGAGCTCTTTATATATCTTAGAGATCAGTCCTCTATCACTTGTAGAGTTGATGAAAATCTTTTCCCATTTTGTAGGCTGCCGTTTTGTCCTATTGACAGTGTCCTTGGCTTTGCAGAAGCTTCCTAGCTTCAGGAGATCCCACTTATTGATTGTTGGTCTTAGTGTCTGTGCCACTGGTGTTATATTTAGGAAGTGGTCGCCTGTGCCAATTTGTAGACGTGTATTTCCCACTTTCTTTTCTATCAAGTTCAAAGTGGCTGGGTTTAAGTTGAGGTCTTTGATCCACTTGGATTTGAGTTTTGTGCAGGGTGACAGGCTTGGATCTATTTGCATTTTTCTGCACACTTCCATCCAGCTATGCCAACACCATTTGTTAAATATACTACCTTTTTTCCAATGAATGTTTTGGGCCTCTTTGTCAAAGATCAGGTGTTCATAGGTTTTTGGGTTAATGTCTGGATCCTCAATTTGATTCCATTGATCCACAAGTCTGTTTTTATGCCAGTACCAGGCTGTTTTTATTACTGTAGCTCTATAGTATAGCTTGAAGTCAGGAATGGTGATACCTCCTGAGGTTCTTTTGTTGAGTAAAATTGTTTTGGCAATCCTGGCTTTCCTGTTATTCCAAATGAAATTGAATATTGTTCTTTCAAGATCCGCAAAATATTGTGTTGGGATTTTGATGGGCAGTGCATTGAATCTGTAGATTGCCTTTGGTAGAATTGCCATTTTTACTATGTTGATCCTACCAATCCAGGAACATGAGAGAGCTTTCCATTTTCTGATATCCTCTTCAATTTCTTTCTTCAGTGATTTAAAATTTTTGTCAAATAGGTCTGTTACTTCTTTGGTTATAGTT
>PVIH01015240.1:0-50426 GCA_004025045.1 Sigmodon hispidus
AAGATGGCAAAGACATGGTGAAGCCACCTCCAGGAAGCTCTGCATGGCAGTCTCAGTACACAGGGCTCAGGGTCATCGCTTGCTTAGCCTGACCGTCTGAGGAGTCGTGGGTAGAGTATGTCTGTGTGCATGTGGGTGGACATAGTGACTATGTGGCTGTGGGGGGTACATAAAATGCTTGCTCATATTCCTTTGGGGGTGGTTGGGTAAAGGGAAGGTTTTGAGAGGCCAGAGACACTTGCATGGTAGAGACACCCAATATTTGACCTGCTAACCAAAAGTCTTTCATATCCCCCTTCCAAGCAAAGAAGGAAGGCCCCCATCATCCCTGCCATCATCCAGGGGGATGGAGGAGAGAAGGCTATTCCTGGTAGGTCTCTGCCTGATAGTCCAGAAAGGACCTGAGAAGTAACTTCTCTAAGATCACACAACTTAGTGTGCACCAATGCGGAGAGACCCAGACCAAGTGTACTTGGCCCAAAGTCAGTGGCTTGAGGGCATTTTGAAGGCCTTGAAGCAGTGGAGTTGGGAAAGTACATTGTATTCTAGCCTGGAGGACCTTGGGCCTGGTGACACCCACCACAGAAAGGGCTACAGAAGGTGCTTCAGTAAGCAGTGCCCTAACAATGGGCTCATCCACATACCGTTTTCTCCCTTCCCTCTCTCCCCAGGAGGAGTAGAATGGGAGTGCCGGATAGGAAACATGTATCCCAGCATTCGGGCTGTAGTTTTCCATGTCCTTCAGCTCTATCGGACAAGAGGCCTTGTCCTTAGTGTTGCCATTTCTGAACCTCTCCTCCCTACAGTGGCCTCAGTGATCTTGAAGGACACTGTTTGTGTGTGATAGAGCCTTCTCTATTCAGCTATTATCTGTGTCAAACTCTGGCTCTAGATAACCCCAAGCAGACAGGGGAACCAATGGCAACAAAGAACACGGCCATCAGTCCTGCCTGTGCTCTCCCTGTGTGTCATTGGACAACTCCCTCATCCTTTGGCTACTTTACTATTCTGATAGCTGATGTGCAAGGCCTTTGTCAGCAGGTAGCAAATTCTAACAGATGGAACAGTGCTGAGTCAGCTGAAGATCAGGAGCCCGGAGCTGGGGGGAGAGGAGCAGACTAGGTTCTGTTTAGGACTGAGGCCTACATACAATATCAGGCTATAAGGTTGGGACCCAGTGAATCTGGATCACGTTGAGGCTGATTACTCAATAAATGAAGATTCAACAAATCACCACAGAACAGCAGTCAAACACCAGGCCAAAGACTCAGAGCCCGAGACACAGCCATGGAGAAGACGAAATCTCCCTGCCATCCAGACATTGCAACAAGCCCAAGTTCTTCAGTGGGGCCTGAAACTTTCATGCATGACACTTACCATCTTCCCTACAGACTTGCAGAAACTTGGGCCCATTTACTGATTAGCTCTGAGGAGAGTTAAAACCCAAGATGAAGGCCATATTCAGATCTGACCACCATTCCTCTCAACTCTTCCCTTCAAGCCCAGATTCACTATCTAATCTAGAAGACACCTTACTCAGGGCTTGCAAACCTTACCTAGGAAGATTGCCTTGCATGAAAGCTTCTTCCTCAAGTGTCCAGGCCCACGGCCTACCCCCCACCCTTCCACCTATTGTTGGCTAGGCAGACACAGCAGGGGGTGC
This sequence comes from Sigmodon hispidus, assembly GCA_004025045.1. Lineage (NCBI taxonomy): Eukaryota > Metazoa > Chordata > Mammalia > Rodentia > Cricetidae > Sigmodon > Sigmodon hispidus. Next base: position 1,664 of record PVIH01015240.1, read on the forward strand.
TGGCTGCTTCCTCCCTTTCTTCTGTTAGAGCTTATCTCTGGAACTGGGCTTGGGCTTTCTGCAGGATAGGCCCCCCACGATCACCCTATCTCCTAAATCCGGCTGTGGTAGACATGGAGAAGCTACTCAGAGGGTGCTTGAGACATGCTATCAGCTGTGTAGCCCACTAAAGGTGTTTTCTAACATACCCTCAATACTTGAGCTCTGGGGGCAGGTGGCTTGGGTTTGCATTGTGGTTCTGTGTCTGACAAACACATATTAACCCTGTGATTTCATGTTTTAGTGTCTTGTTTTTCTACTGGAAAAATATCAATAAGTAAAACTCTGACACCCTGACATTTACTGGGATACGCAGAATAGTGTCTGGAGTAAATACTCTGTAAGTCACCGTTCTTCCGGTTCAGTACCACCACTGCTTCTCGAAGACAAGTACAGTTACCATCTCACCTGACACATACAAAAAGCTACTTCCTGAACAGGCAATGCGGGCTTCCAGAAATGGCTTGGCCCTACCTATCTACAGGTCCCTTTCTCATATACAGATGCCACATCTGGAGATCAAAAACACTGGAAAAAATTATACCTGCAGTAAGCAGATAAAGATATTGTTTTCTTATCATTATCCCTTAAGCAGTGCAATTTGATAATTTCCATAGTATTTACATTGTGTTAGTGTTTTGCTTTGTATTGCTGGAAAAATGAAGCCAGGCTCTCATGCATATCATCCAAGACTTCTATCATTGAATCACAACATTTGCCTGGTGTATTAAGTATTAGAAGTCATTTAACGTTTATTTAACTGGGTGTAGTAGTACATCTGAAATCCCAGTACTTTGGAGACTGAAGCAGGAAGGTAATAGTGAGTTCCAGGTCAATTGAGGCTATAGACTGAGATCCTGTTGCAATAAAATAAAAACCCCAAATGTGAATAAATAAAAGTTATTTCCATGGGGGAATGTATGGAGGTTATATGCAAATATTATGCTATTTAGTATTAAGGACTTAAGGAATGGCTGATTTTGGTGTCCAAAATGGAGAAAGACCTTTTAAAAGGTCTTTGCCACAGGAAAACTGAATATTGAGCAAGCTTTTTTCAAACTTATTCATACATGGGACTTGTCTGTTGACAAACAGGGTTGGTGTGCAGCTGGACCCTGAATTTCCTGTTTCAGTTTATTTTATTGGTTTGGAGTTTTGGTTTTGGTGTTTTGAGTTAAGGTCTTACATTCAAACTCACTACATTGGTCAGGCTGGCTTGGAACTCACAATTCTCCTGCCTCAGTTTCCAGAGTGCTGAGGATTACAGGGGTACACCCCCGTGTCCAGGTGAGACTCCACATTTTAAAACCTCTTTACATTTAGTTTTTGTGTAAGTATGCTGGCACTTGCTGTGCATACCCATGAGCTACAGTGGGCACATGTGAGCATCTGAGAACAAAGTGCAGAAAGAAGTCAGCTCTCTCCTTCCCTCTACCACATGGGTTCTGGGGATTGAACTCACATCGTAAATCTTGGCGGCAAGCACCTTTACTGACTGAGTAAATTATCCCTCTGCATTTCTTTTTTGTTGTTGTTTTGGAACAATGTCATTAGGTAGCCCAGACTTGTCTGAAATTTGCAGCAATCCTCCTGCCTCTGTCTCTTGAGAGCTGAGATCCAGCAGATACCACTAACACTAAGTGAGACTGTATTTCTGACAAACACCAGGGTCATGTTACTGGCTCAGGGCTCCACACTTTGGGTAGCCCTAGCTTGTATTTAACCCTAAAGTCAGTTCTATAGATAGTAATCTATAGTGTGTTTAAAGAGCATTAGGGCCCATGAAAGATGCTTCCTGGACCCTAGTAACATCCTTTCCTGTTCTATAGATAAGAAAACCAGAGCTCAGGGAAATCAAATGACTGCACCAAGGTTACAGAGATTACAGGCGGCTCAGAGAGGATTTGAATTCAGATCTAGATCCGGATGACTCCAACTCTTATCTTTCCCAGTTCTGACAAGCAGACTTCCTTTCTCAGGCACCCTGTGGCCTGGTATCCCCAACAACAAGCACATTGGTCCCACTGAGAAAACTGTAACACAGTAATGAAAGCAAGAGCAAAAGTCACCTCTGGATGACATTGTTGTACAAGTCCAAAGCACTAGCCTAGCCAGTGCATGCCCACTGGGGACCATTGTTGGAATATATGCGAGGGTAACTACAAGGTGCAGGAAGGCCCTTGGTTTTCCAGGAGATAGCCCGTTGGTGGGGCTTTATGGATTTCAGGAATTCTCAAAGTTAGTCCCAGTACTACTGGATGTCACTGGCCCAAATCCAATGCAATGAGATCTCAACCAGAAGGTTCATTTAAGCACTTAGGGTCAAACCATTTAGAGTATTCCTCCTTCTCAAGGCATCTTTGCCATGAGATAACCCACAGCCTAAGTAGATAGAACCTGATATTTCTGGTACTTCCATGATTAATAACCACTTAGTCCCAGCCAGCCTAAAAAAATTCCCCACATATAAAGCTAGAGAGATGGCTCAGTGGTTAGGAGCACTGGCTGCTCATTCATAGAACTTGTGGTTCAATTTCTAGCTCCCACATGGCATCACACACACATCTGTAACTCTAGTCCCAGAGGAGTTATACCTTCTTGTGGTCTCTCTAAGATGTATGTAATGGTACAGAGACATATATGCAAGCAAAATAGTCATCACAAAAAATAAAAAAAAATACATAATATTTTTTAAAAAGAGGGAAAATCCTCACATCTATCTTCTAGGTCCCAGATCATCCTATCTCACTTCTTGATTTGGCCACAGCAGCCCATGACAATGAACTCAAAGTCTTAGATTGTTCTTAGGTCTCCTCAGTCTATAAATCCTGAGAATTGGGTTTTGGAAGCCTAGAACCCCCTTAGAATTAAAAGTCAAAGGATGTGTGGATATGATGTTTTCTGGGGTGACCATCAGTAGCTTTTATTGTTTGGTCCTATAACAAATGACTGAGTGTCAACTTTGTACAGGTCAGAGTTGGGCACTAGGCATGTGGTGGTGGATGACAGAGATCTCTGCCTCTAGGGATCGTCCACAGAAGCTATGAGGAGTCAATATCTACATTTAAACACAGATTTGATTCTGGAGCCTGGTTTCCAGTGAGGCCCATTTCACCTCCACTATCAGCAGGCACCATTAACATTTTTTTTGAAAAGATTTATTTACTTTAATTTTATTTTATACATTAGTGTTTCGCCCACATATATATGTGTGTGTCCTATGTTCATGTCCAATGCCAGTGCCCATGAAGGCCAGAAGAGGGTGTCAAGCCCCCTGGAACTGGAGTTAAAGGCATTGGGAGCTGCCATCTGGGTGTTGGGAACAGAGACTGAGTCCTCTGAGAGGGTGGCAAGTCCTCTTAACTGCTGAACCATCTCTCCAGCCCAGCCACTAACATTTATGAAAGGGAGCCTGAGTGAGGTTCAGAGTAAAGTAAAGGGCAGAGCATGCCTGAGGTCACACAGAAATAAGTAGTAGACCCCCCAAACAAAGCCCCAGGCTTTCAGAGATCCCAGTAGGGGGCACTGACCAACCCATGTAGGAAGTATTTAAGTGGGCATGGAGCCAATCCATGGAGCTGCAAAGAATGACCACTTCATGGCTGGGATCCCTGGGCCTGGTGTGCTTTTCTAGCTAACGAAGCTACCCCTACCTCCACCCCCATTCTTAGCTAATCCATTTCTCACACAGATTGCCTGCGGGGAGCCTCACCCCCCACTCTTTCACCCCCACAGGCAGCTGTTCTTCTTCCAGCCTGCTGGGTGGGCTCTGGACCTTCCTGGGGCCTCTCTCCCTGAGATGGCCCAGCTGGCGGGTCCAGCTGGGGGTTCAAGGAGGATGGGGCCCATCTGGAGGGGCCTTGGAGTGAGCCAGAGCAGCCAAGAGGGAGGAAGAGTCCCTTGGGAACCAAATCCTGGGCTTGGGGACATCTCAGAATGGTGCACAAACAGCTCTCTGGATTGATGTCTGAGTGCACCTTCAGAGGCCTGGAAGGACTCGGAGAGGTCACTTCCGCTTTCCCAGGCTTCCTCTAGGGCACACTTGGGCAGGCTGCAAGTCAGCATTTTGAAAGGCTTTAAGCTGGCTAGTGAATCCCTTCTCTGCCCACCACTCCTTGGTACCCTTTTCATGTAACTATTGGTGCCCAGGTGATGTGTGGGGAATGTGAAAAGTGGACCCGCAACCAGAGGAGAACTCTTCCCTCTGTCCTGAGGGCTCTCTCGTCTCTTGGGGGAGACAAACCATAGTCATCTATTCCCCCCCACACACTGGGTCCAGTGCTTTGCATCTTCTGAGGAGGGCTGGAAGAGGGAGAAAACGCCTCCTAGGAAAGGCATAGGGGGAGGGAGGTGCCAGCGGAGGGCTCAGCACGTAAAGGCACTGCCTATGCATGCCCGAGTCCAAGCCACCAGAACCCAAATAAATAGAAAAGGAGAGTACTGACTTCATGGAGCTGTCCTCTGAACTCTGTGTGCTGTGCCATGTACACCATTAATGCAACAAAGTACTTTTTAAGGAAGGAAAAGAAAACAAGGAATTAGACGGCCTGCTCTGGCCTCAAGGAGGCAGCGGTGGGTGGGGGATGGGGGGGCTATGCTAGCTGGTTACGTCCCCGTGTGGGTGAGATAGTTCACCTGGCAGGGCCATTCCCTTTCATGGGGGGGGGGGAGAAAGAGAGAGAGAGAATAAATATCGGGACAACTCTAGGTCCAGCGGAGTTCTAGCAGAGTTCTTCCTGACTCTGCGGCTCCCATCTGCAGGCCACAGTGCTGTTTTCTTCAGAGTTCTTTGCCGTCCGTCCGCGGGATCACTTTCACTGTTGCAATCTCCTTAAGCCCCTTCCAGCCACATTTCCCGCTTCCTTCCACTGTTTCCCACCAGACCAGGGCTCCTTTCCCTCCCTAATCTCTTTTACCTCCCTGGTCATGCTACAGTGTGGCTTTAGCACCCTAATTTATGTTACCCACAGGTGACATTGAATTCCAGAGTTCCCTGTTACATCCCTGTTCTAGAAACTTGATTTCCCTACTCCATGTGGCACCAGACCGAGACCTGGTGGACTTGTTTGGTAAACCCTGTCCACCACTGGTGCCTGCTTGGGTCTATTCCCTCGGCTCACCTACTTTGCCTTTCCAGTCCACATTGTAGGCTGCGATAAATTCAGAGGCTGGAATCTCCTAGTCTCAAAACCTTTCTTTACATCTGCCAAAACTCTTCTGCAAAATCAGGTACGATTGATTGGAGGGATCTAGGGACTTGAATATGATGTCTTCTGAGGCCATTGTTTCAGCCTACTCTGTGACCTTAATAGCCTGCCTGGGTTTAGGGATGCAAAAATAAGATCTGAAATCTCTCCCTGTAATATTTGTTTTGTAAATTTCAGCTCTTTGAAGTCTTTCAGGTATATTTTGGAAAATAGACTTTGAAAGCCGGTGAGATTAGCTCCCCCAACCTCCAGTTGGACCCACACGCTCCCAATTTGGTCAGCAAACAGCTGTGTCTGCACTTGTACTAGGAGAAAACTAGTCCGCAAAGCCATCGTGCAAGGCTTTGTTCATCAGGATGCCTGGAGGTCAGAAGTCAGCTCTTGACATGCTGACTTGTGGTCTCAAGAGCCTGAAGGAAGCACCAAGTACGTGTAGGAGCTGATGGTTAGTCATGAGGAAGAACAAGGTATCAAACCTATAGCCAGCAGCCTTTCATGAACTAAGACAGAGGTTCTGGGTGTTGGGGATGCTGCAGAGAACAATAGAAGCCTTTGGCCATGACTTCTGCGTCATTGTGAGTCTCAGAGAGGAGAAAGGTTTTACAGGTCACAGAGTAGGCTGAAAAAAATGAGACATCAGATTCCAGTCCCTGTAAACACCTTCAACAGTACGTGATTCGGGAAAAGAAACTTGGCAGATGAGACTAAAAGGGGCCTTGAAATAAGGAAAGTAGATTTTATTGCAGGGGGCCCTCACTGAGAGAACAGAGGGAAAATAGAAAATAAATGAAGGCCACTTGACTATGGAGGCAGAGATCATGGTAAATCAGCCACAATCCAAGGCATTCTAGTAGCCCCCAGAAGCTGAAGGGGCAAGGACAGAATCCCCTCCCTTCCAGAGCTGTTGGAGGGAACATGGGCCATCGGCTACTTTGATTTCACATGAGTGATCCTGAATTTGGCTTCAGATCTGGGAAAGGCTCAACTTCCGCTGTTTTACAGTGACAGGTTTGGAAGTCAAGGTCTTGTGCTGCTAAGTCAGTGCTCTATTCCCAGCCCCTCACAAGTACCGAGCCTATGCCAGCATCCGCCAGAAATTGGCATAAGTAATCAGAAGACAAGGGAAGGGCCCAGGCCAAAGAAGAAAAGGAGACTGAAGGCAGATGCAGGAAGAGGCAGTCCTGGGACTGGTGTCACAAGGGAGGAAGAGGCTGGGCAGAAGGCAGATGTAAAACTCTCAACCTTATAGAGGTTGGGTACATTAGGGCTCACCATTAGACCACTCTCAGACTACAGAGGTCATCTGTACATGAAAGGCCATCCTCTGGTCAAGTTATACCTTTTCCTCCTTCCCTAGAGAGATACACAGTCATCTGTCACCATGCTTCAGAAGATGGATGTGGAGGTCAGACACTAGGTCCAGGCTTAGTATGGCCACACCCCATAGTGCCTCTCTGAGCCTCAGCCTACCAGCTGAGGAAATGAAGAAGCCTATATTTGGCATTGTCTCTTATCAATGATGTGCATTGAAGAGTGTAGAAATGCTAACATCCCTGCCTCTTCAGCATCAGGACTCTGGGCCATAGTAGATCACTCTGATCCTGTGCTTGTGCCAGGTCATTGCCTCTCTACCCTCGAAGCATCCTCCTTGGTTCTGCCTACCCGACCAGCCAGGCCACCTCCTTCTCAGCACAGTGCAGAGAAGAGAAAGAGCTGAGACTGGCTTTTTATAACCTGGGATGTGATAAACACTTCCCAAAGACAATTCCCTGATAGACTAAATCTGACAGATTACAGAAGCAAATTAGATCTTCGGGGCACTCTGCTACCTTCTTGCATGGAGGCCCCCAAATTGTGTGAGGGATGTTTTTGTCTTACAGTCAGTCAGACATCTCTTTATACTGCATGAGGGCACAATTGAAATGTTTTGGGTGGGTAAACAACACCTGCCTCCATCTCCTGTCCCTTTACAGTGCACTGGCTACCTCTGTCCTATGCTTGTGTAGGGTGAACATCCTGGGGACTTCTTCTCAGTCTTGTATTCCTAGTGAGTTTTCTGGCTTTCTGTTCAAACACAGAATTAAACAAGCTGATGTCTTAAAAGATGGTAGGAGAGGATACAAAAAAAAAAACAAGAAAAACAAAAAAAACAATACCTGGACTTGGGCCTCCTGCCCCACAGCCTAGCTGAGTGATCTCAGGTAAGTTTCTTGGCTTTCCTTGTTTCTTCCTTCTGTAAAATGGGCTGAGGAAGAGCCTAGCTATCTGGCACTCTCAGGAGAAGCCAGTGAGAAAGTACACAAAAGATCTCTGATACATATGCCCAATCATGCAGGACAGTGTAGTTCAGTCTCCTTCCCCATGAAGGTCTCCATTGGGCATCATTAGGAGTGCAGCTCCTGGCTTATCCAAAGCCTACCTTTAGTGGGTCTGCCTCCAACTGCTGATACCCTCCTGCTCATGAACCAGGCTTACGGGAGGCAGAGCTTCTAGGCTTTCCTTCCACTACACACTGGGGACTCTCCAAGGGATCCAATGCTTGTTAATTGCCTGGCTGCTAATAGACCTCATGGGGTGATGTCTCTGGCCAATAGTGAGGCTTCTGTGTGCCATCCATCCCTTCCTGATCCCTGGGTTGGTCCTTCCTAAAGCAGTGGGGTTTGTAGTCTGTTAGAATGTCCAGATTAATTCTCCCAGAGCCTTAGCACACAGGAACCCAGTAGGCTTCCTGCAGTCCAGAGACAAAGGGCACAGCAGACTGCTGACAGCAACCTTAGCACTGAGGTGAGGCAGAGCCTGTGCCCACTGTCCTCAGCTCCAGCTCATCCACATTCCTCCCTCTGCCAGTGGATTGTCCTGTTCCCATCCCAGGCTTCTGCTCGATCCACACCTTCTCCCATTTCATATCCATGGAAGAATTCCTCTCATGGCGTCAGGAGCCAAGTCACCCATATCCCACTCTTTGAAGGACACTGTCTCTAAGGCCTGCACTCCCAGGAACTTTGTGTATCACCCCTTCCTTCTGTAGAAGGGAGGTCTCTGTGTGATTTGTCCCCAGTGATTCCCTAGAGCCTTGGGGCACTTTGGCCCATCATATACAATTGAATGGTGGCATCAGGGTAGTCAGTTCAGGAAACATGGAAGGAAGGGGCATTGTCTTCCCTGGCCAAGCAGAACCTGCCCTAGAGAGGGGCTCCTTTTCATGGGGGACTAGAGCAAGCTGGTCAGAGGTAGCACATAGAAGAGACGGGGAGGAGTTGACTATCAGGGTATCCACATGCTAGAATTCACATGCTAGCTTAAGAGGTGATTCCTGGGGATGGGGCCTAGGAGAGGTGTACATTTCTGGGGAATCTACACTGATGCTTAATGCCTCTCAGATAGTGTTGGAGATCTTGCTGTCCTCAGAGTGAGTGGGTCATGGTGTGAGCTACCTGAGATAAAGTCTGTTTCTGTCTCTTTTATGCATGGCCATGGGCTCTTCTGCTTGCCATCATGTGCTACAAGGCACTCACGGGGAACCCATAAGCCCAAATAAACTACATTTCCTCATAAATAATCCAGTCTCAAATACTGTGCCATAGCAACAGGAAATGAACCAGAACAAAACTTATTCAGCCAGCACTGACAAATGCATCTGCATCTTTTAAGAGTACTGCCAGGTATCTGTCCTAACACAGGGTCAGAAACAAGCTTTGGAATTAAGAGAGCACTGGATTACAGGCTGTGTGGTCTCTGCCAGGTTGCCTGGCCTCTCTGGGCTATGGTTTCTTCATCTGTGTGGTGGGGGCACAAATCCCCACCTTGTGGGGCTGTGATGAGAAGCGATAAATAGAATGTGAAGACTAGGCAGAAACACATGCATGTGGATGCTTGGCATAGTTTAGGCACTTAAATAAGCTACTTTCCTCTCCTATCAGGTCTGTTGAGGAGCTCATACTTTGGAGCCTTGTCCAGAAGAGTCCAAATCAATTTCTGAATAATTAGGAGGTCTCACGGGAAGAACAAGGCCCCAAGGAGCAAGGTTAAAAGACAGCAGCTTAGCCATAGGTTAGATGTTGTGAAGAACTGACATGACAGGGCCTTACACCTAAGAAAACTTGACTAGAAATGATGTTTTAAGGAATTGACATCTGTGCTGACACATGTATGACATGAAGGAAGTGGCCAGAACTGGAAAGTGTACTCCAGATGGAGAAAATAGCTAATGCAAGGGTCCTGAGGTCTAAAGTGGTTTGTGGCTTCAAGGCACAGATGTCTGTAATTGGGATAGAATAAGTAAGGGAAAGTGACTGCAGATGAAGTCAGAGACATTGGCAGGGCCCGAAACTGTAGAGAATTTTATAGGCCACGGGAAAAAACTTCACATTTTATTCTGAGGGACACAGGGAAGGCCTGGGGGTGGGGCAAAGGACTGAAATGATTGATTTAGGATTATACCAGAGAACCCAGCTTTTTGCTTTAATAGCTATTGGGAGGGGACCATCTTAGAAGCTGGAAGGCCAAGAAGAGGCTGCTGAGTTAGAGTAGAGGTATGAGAGCCCATTGAGGCCTGGCAGCCTTTGAGCTATAGGAAGGTAGCTGGGCTGGGCCACATAGAGAACTGAAGATGGCGAGACCCACTCATGACCTGTGTTAACTCATCGATCTTCCTGACTCTTCTCTGAGATGGAGTTCAGATGCTTCCAGTGGACAAAGGAGGAAATCTAACCCTAAAGGAGCAAGATTATACAGCAAACAAGTGTCTAGCTGGCCTAGTCTATATTTTCCTTCCACTGTACACTGGACTGGAGCTATGTCCCTACCTTTGGTTCTTTCATTCCAAGAGGCCATCTCTGATGAAGAGACATTTTAAGTGCAACCCAGAGCCTGCCTGGCCAGCCTTGTTTTCCTCCTATAGCCTTAATATGTCCTTCTATGAATCATAGAGCAGGCCCATTGTCTCCATAGCAACCTGAAGGCTAAATGAAATAAGGCAAACTCTTCTCTCATCTCCTAGCCTGGATTGAGCCGGGCCCACATGCCCAGTGGGATGCTAAGTGCCCCCTTAGATGAGAGCAGTCTGAGGCAAAGCTTTGCTCACCAGTCAGCTGGCTCACTTTTATCCATTTCTTCCGGGCCCAGGCAAATGTGAGGTGTCCTATATACCAGAAGGACATCCCAAAGAGAAGCAAAGCTCACTTTCCCCTGACAGAAGCCACAGTGCTCTGGGGACACTCAAAAAGCCACTGTGAGAGCCAGAGAGGCCTCTCCCACCAAGGCTCAGTACCATTCCAAGATGCAAGGAGGCCTGGGCTCTCTCTAGCACAGCACTGTACACGTAGAGAACTATGACTCAGACCTGAGACAGTTGCTAGGTAGGGCTGGGCCTGAGATGGACTCCTGGTCTCCTCCCTAGGAGTACACTGTGTTGCTGCTCATGACTACAGGGTAGCCTGCTGTGCATGGCCTGGGAATGCACATGCCCAGAACTAGGCATCAAGCTTTAGCCTACAGCTCCTGTGCAAATGTTCAGAGTCATTAACAAGCTCCCTGACCCATGTTCCTTGTCTCCAGGACATGAGATTCCATCCCGATCATCCCCAAAGAAGGGCTTGTTCGCTATCCTACCAGTACCCAGAGTGCATACCGCCCCTGTCTTTTTACATAGCTCCCCCCTCACCTCCCTCCCCGGAGACTGGCTTCACCCAACATAACTGGGCACCCACTCTGTCCCTCCTGGCAGCCTCATCACTGACCCCAACCCTGACCCCCTTCAACTGTGGCAAGCAAGAGCATGAGGCCATGCAGAAACTGGTGCTGAGCTGGCCCTGAGGGACCTCACATTGGTGAGCAAGAAAGAGGCCATGGCCTCTGGGGGTGAGGGAGCTTGCAAGGGATTATGGGCTCCTCGCTTGGAAATGATTGGTCGTGACAAGCTCACTGCAGGAACAAAGCCATGTGAAATTGACCTCATCACCAGCGATCAGATCATATTGTTTAGTGTGAGGGGAATGTGAGGGGATGTTCAGCTGGGCGATGACCTAGTTAGGGCCTTAAAGAGGCAGAGCAGCTGGCCCAGTCTGGGGAGGAGGAGGTAAGGGACTCTCGGGGCAGGCCCCTGTAGAGCTGTAGGTGGAAGATGACCATTCCCATGCAGCCCTCAGCTGCCCCACAGGACATCTGAGAACTTCCAACTGAGGTCCAACTTTGCGGGACTGAGGAACAGGGATAGAAGGGGCCCTGGCCTGGAGCCAAGGGCCATGTTCCCACACCTGTCCAGATAGAACAATAGGACAGAGCAGATCCTAGGGATTCCTAGAGGGTAGGAGTGGATGGCGACCCTAGAAAACAGAGCAGGAGTGTACTTGATAACAGATTATTGATCACAACTTTGATGTTATTCTGAATATTTCCCACATATTAAATCAGACTCAAAATGGCCAAAGAGAGAGATAGTCTGCCCAGCTCCATGTTGCAGATGAGGCTGAGATCAGAGCTGTTCTGTAGCCATGCTCTAGAGATCTGGTTCTGGAGACTGTGCTGGTCTCTTCCTATAGTGACAGGGTTGACCAAATGTGACAGACCAAATAAAGACACCATTAGGAGATGACCAGTTCCTTTGAGGCCTGTTCTTCCCGTCAGGCCCTGGGGCACTGAGGGACTGAGGACTGGGCAGGAAGGAGCGGGTGTCAGGAACTCCAGGAACAGGTGCCTGCCTTTCCCTTGGAGCTTCTTTCCTGACACTTGCATGAGGGGAGGAAGGGACATGTGGCCAGCTGGGCAGAGTGGGCCCCCTTTCTGCCAAGTGCTGCCTTAGGGAATATGATTCCTACAGCCTGGGGGTGCAGGGGGATTGAAGATGGGGGCAGGGCTTCTGATGGGACACATGGTATTAACTCTTTCATTGGTGATATGTGTGCAGAAAGTCAATCCCAGGGCCTGGTAGGGAAGAGAAAGACACTCCCAAAATATGTAGCGAATAGCAATCCTCAGGAGGTGAAGGCCAGAGCAACAGCTGCAGCATGAAGCATCCTGGTTGGCTTCCGGGAACCATTCCAGAGAGGCCTGAAATTTCTCTCTTGAGGGCTGGAAACATACACAAGATGCCTGTCACCCCCCAAAGACTCGAGGAGAGCCTGAAGCCAGTGTCTGGGGTCCATAGCAGAAGCTGAGGGGCCATATAGAACTGGTTAAGCCCAGAGAGATCAGCCCCTTCCAAGTTTGCCACAGGCCCTGGAGTTATGGTTGACAGAATCTAATGACCTCAGACCTACTCTGCTGGGAGTGACTAACAGAAACTGCAGCTTCTCCCAGGTTGACTGGATTGTTCTGCGCTCTCTCCAAAAGGTATTTAGTCCTAAAAGTGTCCCAAGGGCAGGCCTCTCTGCCCTCCTGCTCCTGGGTGCCCTGTCCCTGAACACCTGGGAACATGGTCTTAAGGTCTTGGCAGAGATGGGCCAGATCACTTCACAATTTCTATCCCATCCTCTCTGTACCTTGAATTCCAGCCAGTTTCCATCCCCCAGTGGGTGAAACGGAACCAGTTCAGTAGGTTCTCAACCTGTGGGTTGGGACCTCTGTGTGTTTCAAATGGCAGCTGTCACCTAAGACCATTAGAAAACACATATATTTTACATTATAATTTACAACAGAAGCAAAATTATTCTTAAGAAGCAGCAATGAAGTTAATTTTATGGCTAGAGGGTCACCAAAGTATGAGGAAGTGTATTGAAGAGTCGCAGCAACAGGAAGGTTGAGAAGCCCTGAGCTAGGACATGACCTACATTGGCGATGGTGATGGGAAAGAGACAGAGATGGACACATTTGTGACCAGCAGCCCTGGAATGTTTCTGGTGCTTCATCCAGGCTGGCTTGGAGGTATTGGCCTTCTCTAGGCGGCAAGTAGAGCAATGATTACGGTCTGAAGGGGATCTGCATCTCTATTGAGGATCCCCAGAGAGAGGATACAGGCAGAGCGAGAGCTTACTCCTTCAGGAAGAAGTATGATCAAAAGTAGACAGAGCAGGGACACAGCTGCTGGGACAGAGAGTTCAGAACAGGTCTTTTGCTCAGGCTGAGCTGTTATGCAAGGGGACAGCTGTCTCCAGGAAGAGTGCGGCCTGAGACCTGTGTGGCCAGAGATGTGCAAATGGAGGCCTTGTAGACAGCCATGAGAGGTGATGTAAAAGCCAGTAACAGAGGACAAGGCCCTTTGCCTTCACGATCCCTTTTATGTGGATATCTTTGTGGCAATTAATACTGACCCAGGGGATATTTGCCTTCTTGTCAACCCTCCTCACTGGAATATTTGTGCAAGTACTTAAAGCTAAAAACAAAACAAAAAGGTCACGAGCAAGTCCAAGGTATAATAAGAGAAGGGGAAAGAGAGGAAGGGGTGAGGATCCCGAACACGGAGAAAGCTAGTGACAGACAACATCCCCGTGAGTGCTTTTGCCCCTGTCCCAGCAGTTGGGAGGCTTTGGAGAAGCCTTTTTTCTCCAGCTATTCACAACCGTGCAAGTGCCTTCAAAGATGGGGTAGTTGCCCACTGCACCCTCGGAGGCTGAAGAGGTGCCTGGGGCCAAAGAGGCTGTGGCAGCTAGTGTGTGTGGGGGTGGAGGGGTGCAGAGCATCAGAGCATGGGTAGGAGGCAGAGGGGATACCAGATGCTCTTCTTGGAAGGAAGGCAGAAACCAGGGGGAAGGAGGTGCTTGGGGTCCACATGAGTGGACAAGGGTGAAGTGCTCCTCAGGAATAGACAGGCAACTTCTGGGCTGAGAGAGGGGTTGCTGCTGCCAGCCATCCCCAGATCCTGAGGAACACAGCCTCCTTAGCGAAGAAGAGAAAACCCTGCTGTGGTGCTTTAAATAGCCAGGCATTCTGACAAGCCTTATTCACACCTTCACTTCAGACCCTTGTGAAGAGGGTTTTTTTTTTTTCCCACATCCATGCAGCAATCTCTATGGTTCTGCAACCAAATCCGAGGCATCTATGCCTTCCATGACTATGTATGGCCACATCCCTGAACGCTTACCTATCTATAACTGTCTATGCCACTGCACTCAATGTCACACCTATATAGTTTATATGGAACAGTCCCTGGCCATTGCTCTCTATTATTTAGCAGTAGTTGGGGATCCTAGGGCTAGAGCCCCGCTTTTTGAGCTGCCTGGTTCAGAGCCTTCCTTCCCACTTTCCTTTCCCTGTAGATGAGTGGCCATCTTACGTTTGGGCTAAGGGGTTACATTTTGGCTGAGCTCACAAAGGCCCTCTTACAAAGCAGAAGCAGCTGCCTCTGCCAGCATCTGCGGTGAGGAGCAAGGCAGGAGAGCATGAAGAACGCTAAGCAAGCAGTGTATTGAGGAGAGGAGAGAAAGCCAGGCACAGGAGAGCAATTAAGTACTTGTGAACTTTTATGTTTTTTTTAAACTTTATTTATTTATTTGCCTTGGTGTTTGCCTGGAACTGGAACTACAGACAGTTGTTAGCTGCCATGTGGGTGTTGGGAATCGAACCCGGGTCCTCTGGAAGAGCAGATGGTGCTCTTAACCGCTGAGCCATCTCTCCAGCCCCACTTGTGAACTTTTATTATGGGTGGCCAAGCACTGTCACTAATCTGCTGTGTGACCTAGGACAAAATCCTGTCCTTTCTGAGCTTCGCTATCCCCACTCACTCTGTCATCAAAGTTGTCCCAGAGCATACACGCTGTCAGCTGCCAAACTATTCAAATCCTAGCACCTTACCACTGGAGAGTTCTAAGCACAGCAACCCAATGTAGTCAGAAGTGTTTGTCCAGTGCAGTCGGTCCCAACATACATGCTGTCTCTAATGATGGGCACTTGCCATTCTATTTGTACCTCTGATGCCCCTTAGAGAAAGTAGGCACAATAATAATAGCACCATGAGGTATTGTACATCCCCATGAATGACTCTGTGCAGTATCTGGGTGGACTAAGTGCTGCCGTTACTAGATACACGTTACCATAGCCACTGATTCCGTGTTTTTCAGCATCATTAGAGGATGAAGGAAAAATAAGCAAAACACCCTCTCGCTTCCCATTTGTTTTCTTCCCTAATTTTTCTTTTGGCGTTTTGAGATAATTTTGTTATGTTGTCCACAGGCAAGCAGGCAGTCCAATTGACTCATAGGATTTGTTAGGATCTCTTCTGCCTGTGTCTACCAAAGACCCCCACATTAGGGCTGGGCCCTCTTGATGATCAGGATGTGACTCACACAACCACTTCCAAAGCTAACCTTCCAGCACGCTCCGCCACTTGAAACCCTCAGGCCACAGGGTGTTCCATTCTCCAGACCCAGAGAACCAGTGCTATCTGGGAGCCAGCCACATGGAGCTTGAAGGTTCTTCTTTCAAGCCCAATTCCTCTCTTAGAATCACAGAGCCAACGAGTGGAGACCAGGGCCCGTACGTGCCATGACTAACCTGTGACTCAAAGTAATGATGATTGCTAACCACTATGAGTAGCTGGTCTTGAACTTGTAATCTTCCTGCCTAGGTCTTCCCAGGGCTAGTGGTAATGACCTGTGCTGCGATGTGGAGCTTACTACTGAGCACATCTGACTTAGGTAAGCCCTGATTAAGTGCTGTTTCTGTGTTTGTTTCGTCCTGCTGGGAGTGGAGCCTAGGGCCTTAAGCATGCAAAGCAAGTATCTACCACCAGCCACATGCCAAACCCCCAGAGTTGTTTCTGTCTTCCTCAGGGTCCTATTGGCCAGGTGCTCTCATTCCAATTGGATTTACACTCCAAAGCACATTTCTGAGGAGTGAAGGAACCCAATAACACACTTTCCTAAGGTACTTAGTGTTGCTTTCTTAATTCTGGGTTTTCACTGAATTAGCCAATCTTCAGGTTCCCCTCGGGTTTCCTCTGTCTCCAGGTCAGCTAGTCTATAACCCCAGGCCCCAAACCCAAGGCTTCTCTACTCAACATAACTCTCTCTCTCCTGGAAAGGCAGCCCTCCCCTTCTCTGCCCCCAAAGACAGCCAAGGAGCCAGCCCCTTCCCCTTTCTTATGCTGACAGTTCCAGCACCATCCGGTCAGCCAGGTCCCTGATGCCCAACTGGCCAACGGGTGTCTCTCTGCCTGCCCTTCTCCAGCCCGGGCTCCCACGTGGGGAGGCTGGCTCCCAGGCCTAGGCTGCCCCATTCACAGAGCCTCCTCTCTTTGTCCAGGCCTGTCACTCACGCCTGGTATTAGCATTTCTAAAGCTATCTCTTAGACACCTCTAAGGCCTAATGGAAAAAGAAGATCACTTTGAGGCAAGGTGCCTGGTAGACACAGAAGCTGAGCTTCTGACTCAGTGTTTCAGGACTCCGTGTGTTCCCTGTTGAAATGGGGAGAACCTCTCTAGACTTAGAACACCAAAGCTCCCCAAATTCAGAATGGTGGAGAAATGGAGTGAGGCCTGAGGCCCCAGTACAACCTGTAACTTCCCCCTAGGTTTCTTGAGCTCAGCCAGTCTGGATCCTCCATTCTCCACCCACATGCCAGGGAAGACATGGAGTTTTGTCAAAACTGGTTTTCCCTGCCCTAACCCAAGCGGCCTTTGTTAGGGCCCTGGCAGGATGGGGCATGAATGGGTGACTTCTTTGCCCTGGCATCTGCAACCCGCCTAAACAACTTGGGTGGAGAGACAGCGCCACCCAGTGGTTGCCTGGGCAGCAAGCCAATCTTGCCTGGGGTGGATCTTTACAGGCTGACTTCTGGCAGTTCTGCAGAGCTATCTCACCAGAAAGATCTTTTCAAAACTTGGGGAACCTTACCAGCAGTAGCTGGTTTAGCTACTTCAAAACCAAAACTATAAAGCAGCTCAGCTCGGCTCTTTCCTTCGCCCTTACACCCCTCCCATATCACACACCCTACTCCTTATCCCTACCCACAAGGCCCTTGCTTCCACTCCAGGTTCCGTTGCTGCTAACCAGGCTTCCCCTCTCCCTATGCCTCACTCTCCTGCATCTGGAAAACCGTGAGCAAGATACTCTGTAGTAACCCCCTGCCCTTCCTGGTGGGCTGGGAAAGTAGGAACTAGGTTTTTGTGGGCTGGAAGGAGGTGTACGTTTGTGGTATAGGCAGTCCTCCAAGCCAATAGAATACCACCAGCATGGGTAGAGGCTCCAGTCCTATCCCGCCAGGCCTTAACAAAGGCTGGGTTAGGGCTGGGGAAACGGTTCTGAGCGAACTCCATGTCTTCCCTGCCTGGAGACTCACAAGCTGCTGACCAGCCTGGCTGAACAGCAAGGAAATGGAACAGCCCCTTCACACACCTTCTTTCTTTGGTTCAAACCTGTTTCCGTGGTCTCTCTACCTCCTGCCTTCCCCATTTGCTTGTTTTACTGTGAGATACAAACCACCTGCTTCTCTCTTCAAGACTGATAGAGAGCAAAGGTGGCAATGGTGAGCCCCGTCTCCAATTAAAGTCGTCACCCACCCTGTTCCACTCCACAGGGAGGGAGATTTCTGTAGCAGGAAGCAAGAGGAGCCCTTGAAAGGAGAGGAAAGCTAACTGCCCGCCCCAGAGATCTGAGGCACTCAGCAGACATCCCTCCCCGGGGGGCCTCCCACTCAGCAGACATCCCTCTGGGCCTCCTGGCATACTTCCCTGAGATCCTGACTCTGTGCTGGAGTAGGGGCAAAGGGACTCCAGGTTCCCTTGGCTTGGGTGAGGGGAGGCATTTGAGTTTAGAGGGGTTTTTTTCAGCCTTGTCTGGAGTTGTTGCAAGAGTCCAGAAAAACAGAGTTAATGGATAGAGCTGAGGAGACAAGACCCTAGGGGTGGGGGTGGTGGTACTTAGTGATGAAATTGCCGTATATCTGCAGCACCAAGGTCAGGGCTCTGCATCCCACTGTGCTATGAGTTCCCACAGATTAGGAGGACTGGCCTGTGGGTGGGGGTGCTGTGTGCAAGGGCAGCCCCCACCCATGACAGCTCCCCTTGGTCTGTTATTGTTATTAGAATGATAAATGAGGTTCTGCCCAGAGAAAGTATTATACAACTAAAAACATGAGGCTTAGGGCTGGGGTGCAGTTTAGTATATATGCATGAGACCCTGGTTTCATGTATAGTAGAGGTGCAACCTCTGTATAGGGCTGTATACCCACCCAGTTCCAAGCAAACACAAGGAAAGCAGCTGATTACCCAGGAGATGGCTCAGCTGGAAAAGGCACTTGCTGTCTAGTCTGAGCACTGAGAGGTTCGGTCCTCAGGCCTTAACCTGGGGAGGGAGCGGAACTGACCCCATGGGATGTCCTCTGACATAAATCTGCCAACTCTCGAATACATACACATATGTAAAGACATTCATGAATAGGAAAAACAAGTAAGAAATTTTAAGAAAAAAGAGCAATTGAATGCCATGCAATTTTTCAAATAATGTTATGAATATATAAATCAAATTCCTCCTGAATTTCTATAGAACCATAACCATGCATACCATAAGACCAGCCACCTTCTTTGGGTTGAGGGTATAGGAATTTGTGACAAGTTTGCAATCTGTATTCCTGGCTGGTCTGATATTTGCTATGTAGCTCAGGCTGGCCTGGAAAATATAGCAATTCTCCTGCCTCAACCTCCCAAATGCTAGGATTACAGCTGCACCCCATCCTCCTAACAAGATCATCTTAACCTGTCTGATAAACTTTCACCTGAGTACCTAAGCAACAATAAAGAAATTTGCTGAAATGTTGATGTTACCTAAAATCACAATAAACTCTGAGTATAAGCAAAAGGGTTGTTGAACTGGACTAAAGTGTCCATTACTGTTATCCAAGCCAAGGTGTGTGTTTGTAGCAGTGGTGTTGGTGTGTGTGTGTGTGTGTGTGAGTGTGTGTGTGTGTGTGTGTGTTGTTGTTGTTGTTGTAAATGGCTCGGTTACTTTCCATTGTTGGTTTTACATTAGCTTTGCTAATGTTTTACAGGAAGTAGAAAAAAGCAAAAGCCTTTTCTTGCTTTGAGGTTGGTTGAAATATGCAAGATGCTGTTATAAAACACAGGTATGTTCCCACTTTAACTGACTCTGGACTGTCCCCAGACTTCTGGCAGGTGCTAGGAAACTCTTGGCCTTCCCTTTGCTCTCCATGGACTGGCATGCATCACAAAGCAACATCAGATATACCTGAGCATGAATTCCTGCTTTCCCTCATGGAAATTATCTCTAGGAATGCTTTCATCTGGGGCTGCTTTCTGTCATCATAAGCAGGCTATCAGAAAAAAAAAATGTGGCCATGCCATTGTGTCATAATCATGTCATCCTAATGCTTAGGCTGCTGAGGCAAGAGAATCGGCATGAGCTTAAAAGTAGCCTGGATTACCCAGGAAATTTCAGGCCAACATGAGCTACAGAATGAAAACATGTTTCTAGAAACAAGCAAACAGAATTGAATGGCCTGGAGCAGCTTGATTAAGGCATAGTGACAAGAAGAAGAAGGAGGAAGAGGAGGAGGAGGAGGAGGAGCCACCAACAGGACAGTGTGTTCCAAAGGCAAACAGAGAAAAGGGTGGACTAGGCCCTGGCTTCAATTATCCCTGCTTCTGTTTTGCCTAACCTGTATGTGTCTCTCTGAGCCTTAGTTTCTTCATCTGTGAAAAGGGGGATTGAGATGTACAATGGGGAAAACATTTAATAATCACATATCAAATAAGAACCCAGTGTTTGGAATGCATAAAACACTGTAGCAATTCAAGAATAAAAAGATCACCAAACCTTTCAAAACAAGCAAGAATTATGTGAAGAAATACTTTCCAAAGATGTGTAAATTCCCATGAGCCCAGAAAGAATGTTCACCTTCATAGTTATTGAGGAAATGTAGGGCAAAACTGCAGTGAGGGGACAGGGAGATGGGTTTGTTGGTAAAGGCACTGGCTGTCAGCCTGATTGATAATCTATGATAACCTGATGTCCATCCCTGGAATCCAGATGGACACACACACACACACAACAACAACAACAACAAAACTACTGCTGAGATCCCACTTCACATCCATTGCCATGCTAGAATAATATTAAAAAATTAAAACTTGGAAAGGAGTAACTTGTTGAAGATGCAACAAAACAAACAAAAAAAACTTTTGTGCATTGTTAATAGAGTACAATCTGTGTGGGAAATGGTTCAAAATATTAAACCTAAGGTGAGGCATGATGTCACACACTTATAATTCCAAAAGTGTGGAAACAGGATGATTGCAAGTTTCAGACCAGCACTGGCTACATAGCAAAACCCTGGTCTCCAAAAACCAAGAGGAGCCAGATGTGGTGTCACATGCCTTTAATCCCAGCTCTGGTGAGGTAGAGGCAGGTGAGTCTTCATGAGTTCAAAGCTACCTTCCTGTTCTACAAATTGTGTTGCAGGCCAGCCAGAGCTATATAGTGAGACCCTGTCTCAAAACAACAACAACAACAACAAAAACAAAATAAAAATAATCAAGAGGGGCTGGAGAGATGACTCAGCAGTTAAGAGCACTGACTGCTCTTCCAGAAGCCTGGGTTTGATTCCCGGGACCCACATGGTGACTAACAATAGTCTGTAACTCCGGTTCCAAGATATCTGGTGTTCTTTTCTGGCCTCTGCAGGGACTGCACACACATGGTGCACAGACATACATGCAGGGAAGATACCCATAAAGATGAAGTTTTTAACATTAAAAACAAGACAAACTGTAAAACCTGAGATTACCATATTGCCATTGTTTTATTTCTGTTCCTGTCACAAAACACTCTGCCAAGACAAAACAAAACAACACAACGTAAAAGAGGGACAGTTTACCTCAATTCTAGGTCCCAGTCCATCACTGTGGAGGAGACACAGTGCCAGGAGACTGAGCTAGCTGGCCCTATCACATCCACAATGAAGAGTAGAGAGGAATGGACAAAGGCATGCTCACTTTTGTTCAGCTTGCTTTCTCCTCTCTTACATAGTTCAGAACCCTCTGCCTAGGGGATGGTACCACCCACAGTGGACTGGGTCTTCCCACATCAGGTAACTTAATTAGGACAAGCCCTCACAGATGTGCCCACAAGCCACCCTAATGTAGATAGTCCCCTCATTGAAACTTTGTTCCCAAGTGATTCTGGGCTTTGTCAAGTTGACAGGTACAGCTAGTCATCACACATGTGATATAGGAATTCTAATCTTAGGCGTGTACATAAGAGCACAACTCAACGTACAGGCTTATACATGAAAGTTCATAGCAACATTATTAATAATAACCCAAGGGTGAGTCCCAAATCTTGTCAACTGACTGATGGACAGACAAAATACTGTGTATCCACACAGTGGAATACTATTAATCACTAGAAAAGAATGAAACACCACTGATTCAGGCTACAATATACATGAACCTTGAAAACATTACACTAACATACAAAGGGCATATATTTATAATTCCATTTATATGAAGTGTTCAGAACAGCAAATGTATAACAATAGTAAATAGTGCAATGGTTAGGGTTTATGGGCAAAGAAGGTGGAATTTAGTTCCTAGAAGCTGTGCAAACACTCTGAAATTAAGCAGTGAGGAGAGTTGTCTGTAGTTAAAACAAAACAAAAAATGGTTCATTTTTGCTCCTGGGATTGAACATAGGACCTTTTGCAAATTGGTTAAGTATTCAGCAGCCTGACTCTATCTTCAGTCCTTTTTAAATTATATACTTTAAAGGGGAAAATTTTGATATGTGGAATCAAATCTCATTTTTAAAAAGACTAAATTCTAGCAGTGGTTTACCAATTTGGCAGAATCACAACCAGCCCCTCATCATGAAAGCCTGTATGTTTAACACTTCCCTGGGGAGGGTTTCAGATGTAGCCAGGTTTGGGAACTCTCCCATTCTCAACCCTGCTCGCATGTGTAATGAGAGGAACCTGTAAACAGTTGCACATAGCCCCTTTTTCAATGGGAGCTGGCCTCTCTCGGGTTCTGCATGCCCTCAAACAGCCAGACCTCACACCCCAAGAAGGACCTGTTGCATTAACTACAGAAACAGACCCCTCTTGTGCTCCCAGGCCGCAGGGGGTTTTCCCTGACCTCTGCAGCCTCTGCAGCGGTCTGCTGGTGTTGGCTTCCACAACTGCTGACTCTGTGCCCCTCCTCCACCTCCTTCCTCCAGATCTTCCTTCTGTAGAGTCTGAGATGGACCATCCTTTGCACTGACTGCCCCAATGCCAGCCCTGTCCACCAGGTAATGTGGTAGAGGATGCTAGACCCCACTAAGGGATCTGACAGAGGAGCAAGCCCCGGGGATGAACCTCAGGTGTCTGTGAAACTGCTGCTTTGGGCAGTGTGCCTCTGGGGCTTACCTCAGACTGAAAACGAAGAGCCCCGAGAGGCAAACCAGCCTAGACTTCAGCATGAAGCCCAAGTAGATAGCGCCTCTGCACCCCAGCACCATGAACAAGGATACAAATATGTGTGCTGGCCTAGAAGCCCCTGGGACTTGCTGTTCAGCTGCAAGCTGGAGGTCTGGGACTTTGGGAGGACTCTTGGCCTGCCAAGCCCGTCTCCTGCCTTCTTCCAAGGACTCCAGCAATGACAGTGCCACTCATTGACTGAGGGCCAGCTGTATGCAGGACCCAACATGTCATGCTCTGAGATACTTGATATAATCTTCACAGTGACATCTGCCAATGGGAGATGTCTACTCTTCCTACTGGGCCTCCAAAACTCATGTATCTGTATAACCAGTATTTATTGAGCAGTTATTGCGCACCCAACACTTTGCTAAGTGTTGAAGTTAACAACAGTGAGTGAGGTCCTGCTACTTTTGAGAATTCCATTCTGTTCCTGGTCACAGAAAGAAGTTTCTTGAAAGTGATTGGACTGGGCTATCAAGCCCCGCCCATTGAAGTGCTTCTGCCTCAGTTTCTCCCTACATGTGCAGATCTCCTTCAGTGAAGTGCCCAGGATTCCCTGTGGCTGGTAGCTTCAGGACTGTGGGGAAAGCTTTGCTCATATCTAAGCATCATAATCCTTGTCAATCTTTCTATTCCTATTTAATTGAATGGCAGCCACTCTTCTTTCAGTAGGTTTTCTTTGGGAGAACACAAACTTTTAAGGCTTACTTTTGTGTCAAACTGATCAACAGGGTCCATAACATTGTTTGTGCTGGTTCTGTTGTTTCCCTAATAAACCTTCACGTGAGTATGTCCAGCTGTGCCTGTGGCTTGGTAGTAGAATGTTTACTTAGTGTGTGCAAGGCCCTGGGCTCCAGTCCCAGCACACAAAAACTAAATCAGTCACTAAGGCCATAAGAATGCTTTTATTTATTTGTGTGCTACTTATAATATGCTAATACCACCCCCTGTGAACATACTCTGAGGATAGTTGAAAATAGAAAATATATGCCCCTCTGCTTTGTGGAGGAAAATGTGGGTGAAGAACATCTTCTTACCTATGTCAAGAAGCTGCTTTGGTAACTAGCCCCTTGGTTAGACCCTGAACATACACAGCCGGAAATATCCCCCCCCACCCCGGAAAGCTGTGTGGTATACAAGAGAAGTCACACGAGACATGAGGCCCAACGGCAGCGGCCAGTGGTGAGACAGCCTGCATAATGCTGAATGATGTCTCATCACCTCCCCAGTTCCAGATCAATCACCAATTCACAGAAGACCTGAGGAAAATGAGGCTGGAGGACCATGAGGAAGCCTGGGAAAGTATATGCATTTTGCAAATTCTGTATTATCTTACAGTTCAGACCACGTGTACTCATATTTGGTAAGATTGGAGATCTAGGATCATGATGATGGTCAAATACTTCGTTGTACATCAGTTTCCCCATTTTACAAACAAGAAGAGAAGAGGACCTTCTTCACACCATGATTCTGAGGAGTAGCTGAGACAAGATGTGTGAATGCAACTTCACCCAGCTATTATCCTGACTAGTCAGAATTCAACCATTTTTGGCCCATAACCCAGGACTACTCTGACATCCAGATCAGAAGCAAAGAACAAAGCAGGATGGAGGAGGGGAGAGGTTTTTTGGAGGAATGAGGACTGGCTCCTCTGAGGACTCTGCTTCCAGAGTCTTGAAGGTCTGGAAGGGGTAGACTGTAGTGGGCTGAGAGCCAGCCAGCCTAGCCTGCCAGGCTGGAAGTAGCAAAGGGAGCTGAGCCCAGGAGCTGGATGGGACCCATTGTGGAGGGTCTTAGCTGGTGACTTTGAAATTGACCCTTGGGGTTTGGCAATCAGAAACTGCTATCATCTCTTCCCACTTACTGACTTGAGTGGCCCAAAGTGACCTGGCAGCTTTGTAACTCTGCCATAGAAAGCAGAGGTGCCAGCAGGAGAAAATAGCCCAAAAAAAGGAAGTTTCTGGTAAGGAGCTATGAAAATGTGTTTTTGAATGACCAAGGAAGGCTGAGGAATGCCTTCCTCTGGAGACCTTGTAGGGAAGTCTGTATTCATCTTCCTTTAGAACAGTTCTGCCCAGAGGCCCTGGATCAGATGACCTATTTGGGTTCTTTCCAGTCTGCAGCCTAGGTGATGTCATTGTTCCCTATTCCTCTGAGTAGGGCAACCTCACCCAGTCACACTCATTGGGGTTATCCCTGCCTTAGAGAACCCAGCTTCCCAAAGCCACAGCTCTTCCATTGATGAATCACAGCATTGTCAGCAAAATCAGCCAAGTGTCTAGCCGCCATCCTCCTTGCTGTCAGCCTGACTCAGTACAACTCTTGTCTTCCTACTGTTCCTTGGAGGTGACAAAGCATAGGCTTGCTCTTCTATAGCTAAGGTCCCACAGAAACAGGGTACACCTCACCTATCCATACAGTGGGTTTTTAACTCAGAGCCTGGATTTGAACCTTGGCAAGTTGTATGAACTTGAGAAAGTAGCAGGGAATAAGTAAATTGACATTTGTGTGTTGTTACTTTATGTTCTATACCGATGTGTTGAATGAATCTGATAGATGCATTATCTTTATTTCATGGGCAGGGGAGTTGAGTCAGGCTCCATAAAGATGGATCTCTTGTTCATGGTCCAGCTAGTAAGTCATATAAGATACAGTGGAAGGGAGGTACATACTTTAGCCTATGGTGATAGTGATCGCTTTACTGTGCAGCCTCAGCTTCTACTGTCTATGAACTGGTGCTAATACTCTCTGGTCCACAGATTTACCAGGAGAAATCAAAACATACATATTTGCAAGGCATGATAGCATATGCCTTCAACTTTAACACTCCAGAGGCAGAGGCAAGAGGATTATGAGCTCAGAGCTAGCTTGGGCTACATACTAAAACCCTGTCTCAAAAGTAAAAACAAAACTTCTACATATTGCATGGAAGTGATATATAAAACAAAAAGTGTGAACACTAAGAATCATCAAAACTCAACCATAGTCACATCTCTAGACTTCTTTCATTTGGTCCAGAACTCTTTTCCATCACAGCTCTTACTACATTGAGTTGCATACATCTTATACATGGCAGCTCCAGAGATGGAACCCTAGGGCCTTATGCATGCTAGGCAAGTATTCTACCATTGAGTCTTTCCAGGCCCAGCAAGCCTTTCTTTAGCATGTTTGCTCACCTAATTCACGTGTGAGCATCTCTAGGGCATGTTGCCTGCCCTGGTTCTCAGTAGTGTACATGAAGCCTGGCTTAAGTGACTGGTGGATATTTTCCACAGCCTTGTAATGCCTTTAGCATTTGAACTAGCCTCCCTTTTCTGGGCTCCAGACCCATACTCTTCCAACATGGAAGCTAGCATCCTCATTGCTAACTGCCACTAGCCATTTTCCTTCTATCTGTGGTCACATGCTGACCTTGGCCAGCTAAAGCTCTGTCTTCAACATGTAGCTTTACCATCTTTGAGATCTTTGCACATGTCTACTACTGGTCTATCACAGTCAGGATACTGATTGAATAACTGACATGCTTCAGATACCCAAATACGCTGTGAACTTCCCTACTTCTGTAATTTGGCTCCAGCTCTTTGTCCGAATGTCCTTCCTCATCCAGTGTCTCCATTTGTGAAGTTCTTCGTCACCTCCCTCCTTCATCATCTTATGCATCCTCACTACAGAGTAACAACCTTTGCAGGACTCCTTATGCCTTCTACCTTCTCAGGAGTCGTCTGCATGACATTGTGTGACCACAAGCAAACTTCTGGGCCCTAGTCTCCAATCTCTACCAACGACCAAACTTGCCATCCCATGACCTGGCATTTGGAAAAGTTATGAAGTAACAAGACACCAAAGAGTCCCAAGTAGAGCCTTTGAGTCTGGACAGCATGTGCTCTGCTCCCAGACCTACAAATCAGCTTCTTAGGTATTACATGCTAATTGGCTTGCTTAATAAAGGGATAAATAAATATCTGCTTAACATGATTACTGTCAGAGTCCTGAGCTAAGGATCCTTTCCTTCCTTAGAGTTTTAGTGCGGGAGAAGCTAATTAGCTCTAATTAGGCAACTCCCAGGTGCTTTAGAAAGAGAAGATGGCGTGGAGGGGGAGGGGCAGGCAGGTGGGGAAGGGGCAGGAAAGGGACCTGTCTCACCCCTCCTTCCTTCCTATGCAGGCTACCTGGCTCTTAACTTTCCACCCACTTGAGGTCAGGGAAGGAATCATCTGGAGAGGCTATCAGATTCAGGCTATGCATCAGTCATGCTCTTTGTACCATTGCATTTGAACCTCATAGTGAGGCAAGAACTAGTTATGGCCCTGATTTGTAGAAGGAGAAAATGAGATATATTAAAGCCAAGTACATGGAGGCAGAGGCCATGTGTATTGTTGGACTACAACTGTTCCTTTAGAAGCCAAGTGTATGGAGGTTGTAGTGGCTGCTTAGGGACAATCTGACAAGAGAGGTTATCCAGAGTAAACCAAACTGGCCACAGCCAACGGCAGTACAGGGTCTGGGAGAATTGGTCATCTTTTAGGTCCCTCCACAATACCCCCTCCATCAATTAAGACTCCTTCCCACATGACTCATTGAGTTTCCTGGAAGTCTGTAGATGCCTGAGTGGTCAACAATTTAAGTGCAAGAGGTACATAGAATGGACTAGGTTTTCAGGAAGGATGGTACACAGGAGGAGAAAGATGAGTTCTGGGCCAGCCAGGTCTGCATAGCAAGACCTTGCCTCAAAAGTGATGTCTGGAAAGATTAATGCCCATCTTCTGTCATGGCATTTCTCCAGGAAGGGTTCCTAGAGCTGAGATTCTCAGTCAACTTTTTTTCCCTGTGAGACTACTAGGGGCAAAGGAGTTTTTAGGCTTGAATCTGGATTTGGTTCTGTTCTGCCATTTCTTACTGCATGCTCTGATATGCACTCCTATGCTTCCGTCTGTCTTTACTGCCACCATTCTGAACCTGGTGCCACAGCTCTTACCTGACCACCCACCCAGGCTCTTCACTGGCTTCCCTGTTTGTTTCCTTGCTCTTCTATATTCTTCATACTCTGCTTAAATTGATCTTGTAATATTGCCCTGGCCAGGTCCCTTGAAGTCCTCTCCACATAGTTGACATGATTAGGCCTCTGTCTACTACTCCGAATGCATTTTAGGCTACACTATTATACTTGCTGAGATCTACCACTTTGTTCTCCTTAATGTAACTTGAAAGGTACTCAGCTTGTTTCTGCGTCCGAGCATCATACTTGCTCTTCCCACCCCCTGCCCAAACTCTTAACTATTTGTATTGCCGGCTTTTCCTTTTTCTGCATCATACTAGAAGTGGGATCCATGGCATTGAGCCTTTGATGTAAAACTGCAAACACAGGCTCAGCCCTTTCCTAAACTACCCGGGCTGGCCTTGCACTTACTCTGTAACCTGGGCAATCCTTAAATTTCCACATTCCCCTTTCAGCTTTCCCAAGGCACTGGGATTATTGGCCTATACCACCAGGTCCAGATGCCTTTTCTGTCTTCAATATTACCTCCTCCGAGACATATTTCCTTAAACAGCACTATGTCTTTTCTTTTCAACTCAGTACTCTTTTGGGTGCCTTCCAAATACCACAATTGGCAATTATTTTTCATTCCATTTTTAAAATGTGTTTATTGACTATTTCTTTTTACTCACATAGAAGATTCATGAAGTTAATGACTGTTTTCATCAGAAGAGAACCTCAGACAGTGTTTGGCACATAGTAGGGCCTCAATGTGGACTTGTTATGCAGACAGATGGTAGATGTTTGCATCAATGAATGAGTGAATAGTTCTTAAAACTGCTGTAAGGATTAAATGAGCTAATGCTTCTTAAATGTCTGGCAGAAAGCCCAGGAAAAAGCACAGCTCAATAGCTAACCTATGAGTTAGCATGTGACCTGCGGGATGGCACCCAGCTGCTTTCTGAGCTAGCTTCACCCTAGCCAGCTAGCCTTCCATCCTCATAGCCTGTTACCACAAGGCTCAGCTCCAGCTGCCATGGAAACAACCAGGTAGCATTGCGATGGGGTGGAGAGCCCATGGTTGATGTTGCACCACTGGTAGATTAAGATGGCCCAATGTGAGAAATTAACAAACAGGACAAATGAGGACTATCTGCTTCCTCTGGCTTCTAGAGAAACTGTTTTGACCAGGACACTGCCAGCAGGTTCCACTACTGCCTGACTAGCCAGCCACGTGTTCCGTTCCATGTTCTGGACCTGCATTGAGCTCACTGCCTTGAAGGCCCAGATTAAGCACTGATCCCCCCACTGCTAATGACATTCTCTATGCAACCAAGCGAGAGCCCCCAAGCCAATATTTCTGTACATTCATTTTTGTCTTCTTTCTCTAAGTATGAATTAGAAGCATACATTAAACCCTGAAAGCAGAGGCATGGTGTGTGTGTGTGTGTGTGTTTGTGTGTTTGTGTGTTTGTGTGTATGTGTTTCTGTTTCCCTCTGGCACCTGGCACACACTTGGCAACAATAAAAGCCTTCCTAAAGACTCACAGCAGCAGCTTGATAGAGCAGCGGGAAGGTAGGCCAAGAAAAAGGGAGTTCTACATTTGGCTCAGCCACTGATTTACAGAGGAAATTCTATCTATACTCTTCCCCTTTCTCAGTGCACCCATCTAGAATGATCTTGATGGTTTCTAAGCTTCCTTGAGATACAGGCTTGCAAGGGAACACTCACTAACTCCTATACTAAAGGGTATTATTATTTTATGCCAAACCCCTTAGGTATTTTCAATGCAAGTAGCATCCCTTTGGTCCATCAGCTTTAACAGAAGATTCAGAAGAGCCATTAGCAATACTGAATTTGAAACCTCTGCTTTGCAGGTAATACCATCGAGGGTTTACTTGAGCGCTTTGTATGTACCAGGTATAATTCTAAATACTTCTGTATGTGGATAAACTAATTTAACCTTCACAACAATGATGCTGAAAGATGTATACTATTATCAATGTCCATTTCATGCATGAGAGAAGCGTAATTCAGAGATGTCAAACAATGTCTCAAGTCATCCAGTGGCAAAGTGAAACCAACGCTTGAACATGATGGTTGTCTGTTCCTGAAGGCCATTGCTAACCACTCGGCAGCATTGCCTTTCATCTCTCAGAGGAACTAGCTTCCTCTCAGAGGCTCTGAGGTCCACCTTCAGTAAACTACTTTTTCACCACAGCTCAAACAATTCCACTGAGGCCCAAGCTGGCTAATAGGCCTAAACCCCTAGAGGAAACATTGCTTCTTGGTCTCTCTGTGTTCAGTTATGTGACCTTGAATAAGTCCCTTGCTTTGCTTTTCTGAGCATTAGCTGTTAAATCTGTTTTTCATGGGGGCTATGTGTATTGAGAGGAAAGAAATTAAGATGAGCTAGTTAGTTCTGTGGAGGGGGGTTGAGGGGACACATGCTGAATCGCCTCGGAAGGGTCTAAAGAGAAATTATTCCTCTCATTTTACATAAGTATGCTCAGAAAGGCTAATGTCTTCCCTAGAGCCTCAGAGTCAGGACAAGTGGAAACAGAATTCAAACCTGAAAATTCATGCTCCTTTTACTTAAGTAAACTGCTTTTGAATAGCTTAAGAATTACAGAAAAATATAGCACTCATCCATCAACTCCCTCAGTGGATGCCTGGAACCATGGTCACTACTGAGCCCAAAAGATATGCTCAGAACTTTCCACCTAACTTAAAGAAGCACTTTCAGGGTCTTTTTTGACATACTTAAAATTCCACCATCACTATGCTTACACTTTGGAGCCACTGCTACGTAAAGGAAGGGTTCTTTTATCACAAGTACCAAGAGAACACAGCAGTTCTAATAGCCAAGGCAGCGGCTAGTGGGCAGGTAGCATATTATATATGTATGTATGTTACACTAGGGTAAAGGGGGGACTCACATCTCCAGATGGACAGGACAGAATGGCTCAGGATTTCATCGTACTACTCAAAAATGGTAAGCAATATAAAGCTTGTGAATTGTTGATTTCTAGAACTTTCCATTAATATATTTGGAGTTGATTAGGCAGCTTAAACCTTACAGTGTGAAGCTTCTGATAGAGAATTACTGTACAGAGTTCCCACATATTCTGTTGCAAGTTTCGTTTACTATTAACATCTTCTCTTATTAGGATGATACGCTTGTCAGAATTAATAAGCCAAAATTTACACATTATTGTTAATTACTGTTCGACATCTTTGGTTTTTATGTACCGCCCTTTATCCTTTCCCGTGAGGCTGTTAGAGTTACTGTTAGTTATTATGTCTTCTTAGGTTCTTCTCTGCTAGGGCTATTTCTTGAACTCACCCTGACAGTTTTGAGGCATAGTGCTCAGGTACTTGGTACAATGCCCCTCGACTGGAATTTGTCTGTTATTTTCCTCAGGGGTAGACTGGAGTTATGGGTGTCAGGGAGGAAGAGCACAGAAGGAAGCTTCCATTCTTAGCACAGCAAGCACATCAAGGACATAATCCTATCAATGGGACCTATCACTCTAGACATTGAACTTGGTCATCTGACAGGGGCTGAGTTTGTTGCGTTCCATGCTGTAAGGTCACCTTTTCTTTTTCCTTTCTCATGGGCCACTCTTTGGAAGGGAGTCACTATGCACTGCCATACTTAAGGAATGGAGAATGAGATTACAGCTCCCCTCCTTGTGTGAGGAAGTGCTACATAAATTATTTGCAATTCTCTGCTCCAGGGATTTGCCTCTTCTCTTCTGTTTATTTATTTAATTGTTTATTTATATCACTATAGACTCATGGAAAATTTCTGTATACTTTGGGTTAATAGCCAATGCTGCATTATTTATTTTGCTGCTTAAACTCTTCTTGTTTGACTGTTGGAGGATTTTTCAGCCGGTCCCTACTTCCATCTGCCATATTCCATCACTATGCCTTTATGTTTTGACATGTCCTTCATTTCTGGTACTGCAAAACATTTCAGGCTCATTTTGTATGTTTCTTGCTTCAGCTCTGGGATCAAGCACTCCTGCAAGAAGATTGATTCCCTTTATTGGGCAATAATATTAGCAAGGAATCAAGGGACACTGGGTATACCGTTAGTCACCTCGGTGACTAACGGAGCACTGAGGTGTGTGTGTATATTCTATCTAGTGTATGAACATACACCTGTAAGTTGGCAATTGTCTGCAGCTCTGTGCAGGAAGCTACCTTTGTTCAAATTTCTATCTATTCTTCCACTCAAATGCATTGCCACGTGGGTTATTCCAGCTCCCCCTTGCTTAACCATAAGTATATTCCCCTCCAACAGCAAGCAGCCTGGCTCCTGCCATCAAGCCCATACTCTTTCTCCCTAACTCCTGCCGGATTCCCAAGGATTGCATGCCAGTTGACATGGTGAGTAGCTATGTTCATTTTTGCCCCTGGGCTCTGGGTAGCTTTTCAGTGGTGGGTTATGATTCTGTGATCTGGGAAACCCCTTTGGTTTCTAGGGGCGATCTTCAAAGGCCTGGGATGCTTTGTCCCAATACTACTTGTCTGTGGCTGACTGAGCCACTGCAGCAGCCCCTCAAACACTGGCTGGCATGCTAGAATTACAGCCTCCTGTACTGTCACCTGCCCCGCTAAGCAGTCATGGGGTTTCTTACTCAATCTTGTGCTTCTATCTAGTGGCCTTGACTGACCGTCATACAGGACCCTCAGGAATTCCAGGCCCAGGCAATCTGCAGCAAGAGAGCCTAAGGCTGCTTTGACCAGAGCTCCTATTAGATCAGCTCACTGGCCATCACCCTGGAGCAGTATGTTCACTGGCCTCACGTGAGCAGGATCCCATGATCAGCCCTCAATCTTGGGACTTCTGTGCTTTGGAGGTCTTCTTTCTGCTGCACAGCACCTGTCACAGCTAGCAATGTCCCTCCCTACAGGTGACATTCTCTGGATTACACAAACACCAGCCTTTTTCTCCATTTGGGGATGCTCTGACTGGCAGATTCCCTGGAGATTTTCAGGACTTATATGTATGGTGTCTTCCTGCAGCTATAAGGTTGGGCCCATTTCCAGGTAGCTAATCTGGCAGGCAGATTGCTCTCACTGGCTGACATGATACCTGTTTGTTGTTGTTGTTGTTGTTGTTTGGGATCATGGGTATGGTAATATTATAAAATGTTGCTGATTTGTTGGCCTGAGTAACTTCTGTAAACAGGCTGTCAAGACCCATACACTCCTGGGACAGTCTTTCTCTGAAACTTATGGAGTTAAGAATACCGAATGTCCAAACAGCAAGATAGTTTTGAAGACATTTGGCACAAGGCATGCCTTCGGTGCCATCAGCTCTCCCTTCTACACCCAGTCCATAGCCTGCCCTGCTTCTAGCCCCAGTATGGAACTTCTGAGGGTTGAGAGAGAAAAAAATCTCAGTCCCTGCCTTCTAGCACCCCTCGGTCAAATAGGAACACAAGCACCAAAAGTGTAAAGTGTGTAAATTGCAACTTTACACAATATACTAAAAAGAACAGCAGTAATAATGATAACAGGTACCGCTTACTGAGTTCTTACTATGCCCAGGCATTGAGTGTTGTGAAAGCATCATTGATTTGTCCTTAGTAAGCTCCTAGGTGTCACTATTATCTCCATAGAGGAGGAGACCCAGGCTTGGCAATGAGAATCGACCGGAGTAGGAGAGCCGTGATTGTACCTCAGATCTCCCAGCTCCACAGTCAGAGTTCTCTTACACTCTCAGACCTTGAACCTGCAGCCAAGTGTGGTAAGGCAACTTGCCCAGAAAGAAGGGGGCTGAAGCAAGTGCCCTCTGCCCTCAGCTCCACAGAGAATCCATAATGCCTTGCCAAGAAGACAGCGGCTTGTGTCCCTGATCTTAGGTCCTTCTCCTTTCATGGTCTCATCTCTTGGCATGGTCCCAGAGACAGGCAGGCCATGTGGCTAGCATATCTTCTTCTTAGCCCTGCCAGGCCACAGCTGGCCCACCTTCGTGTCCCCCCCTCCAGTGCTCAGCTCTCTCTCCTCAGCCAAGCACACAGCCCTCCTTCCGTTCAGCATTCCTGCCAGCTGGTGTGTGAGCCCTGTGTGAGGAGATGAGGTTGCTATGGCAGCTGTGGAGGGCTAGTGTGGAAGGGGGGGGTACCCTGATGCAGAGCTACTGACCTCTCCGGGAAAAGAGGCTGTGGCCCCAGGCCTGGTAAGTGCTTCAGCAGGTCACCTCAGACAGCCTACCCCCACCCGCTCTGGCCCTCTGCCCACACCGGGTGTGCTTTAAGAGCTCTCACCACACAGAGAAAGGGATGAGCCAGGGAGAAAAAATGCCCAGGCTCTTCAGAGCTCAAGCCCAATATAGCAGAACTAATTTGAAATGTCACTTAGGGCAGTCTTACTCCCAGCCAGCAAAAAGCTGGTTTATTTACATAGTTGGCTGTGGCAGGGGGCCAGGAACCTTGTCATGCCAATGCGTAGGGGATGGATGACTAGGAGCCCTGGTTGTGGCCCCTTGGCCTGGAGCCTTGCTCTGACTTGCCATCTGGAAGCCCCTATGGGCGCAAGGGTCTTCTCGAGTGCCTTACCCCACTCTAAGCCGCATTCACCCACCCCACCCCTTTCAGAACCTAGGGCAAGGCGGGCATGCTAGTGACTATCTTGGTGCCAGTTTGTGTTAGCACAATACCCCATGCCTGGCATGATTTTCTTGTTGAGTCCTTACAAGAAGGGGGCTATGAAATCCACGTCAGGAAGCTGAAGCTAAGCAAGATTTATGACTTTCTCGTGGCTCTATAGCCACTAAGAGAGTGACAACTGGGATTCAAATCCAGGTCAAACTGGTTCCCGAGGCTATGACTTTCCCTTATATCTGTGCTTTGTACCTTGACTTATATCATCCGAGCCACTACCCAGGACATAGCCTATGTAAGATACTAGTCCCGCCAACCAGGGGCATATCTGTGTTCATGTGTTATTGGGGATTAAACACAGGGTCTTGTTCATGCTAATCCCATGCATATACACTGTTGAGCTACACCCCCAGCCCCCCAATGGCCTTTTTAAAGCAGAGTCCCCATGAGCCCTCTTGGACTGCCTGGTGAACCATTAGATTGAAGGTCAATAGGCCTGGGGAGGGCAGGGTAGATCAAGCCCCCAGAAAGAGAATGGAGAGCCTTTCTGGAGCTTACTTTTATGCCTCAGGTCCCTATCGGAGATGGGTATGTGGAAGCGACAGTCCTAGATGACTATGTTTTGGTGTGGTGTGACTGTGGATATTGGGAGCTCAGAGAGAAAGATAAAGTCCCTGTTCACATGGCTCTGTGAGCCACCATCTACAACAATATCACAAGGTGGGCTAACACTGGGTGGTCTATGCCAGGAACTGTTTTAAGGTGCAAGGCTCTGAGATCCTACTGCTATTCCTGGGTGAAGAAAGAAAGCATTGAGAGACTTCGTATTTTGCCCAGGGTAACCCAACTGGTAAGAGATAACAGTGGGGTGTGAACCCATGCAGCCCATATTTTTCATTTTTTAAAAATGTATGTGTATGGCTGTTTTGCCAGCATGTATTTCTATAAACCATGTGTGTGCCTGGTATCTGCAGAGACCAGAAAAAGGTACCAGATTCCTTGGAACTGAAGTTACAAATAGCTCTGAGCCACCATGTGAGTAAGGGAATTGAACCTGGATCCTCTTGAAGAACAGCCAGTGCTCTTAACCACTGAGCCATCTCTTCAACCCCCATACTTACTCTTAATCCATCATTACCTAACATAAAGGGAAAAGGTTACACACGCAGTAGTAAGGAACCTTGGCTAGCTGAGGGTTCTATGGTAGACAAGTGAAGGAGTCATTTGCCAGTTGAACCCTTCCTTGACCACTTCTTCAGAATGTTGGTCCAGAAAAGGATGCTGAAGGTAGCCCAAGATACCCTCAGAGAAAGTCAACCACTCTAAAAGGCTATGTCTCGGGTTCTCTTAGGGCTTTGGCTACTTCTTAAAACTGAGGACTCAGCCAGCCTATCTAGGAGTTAACACACCCAAGGGAGCTGACTGAAGAAAGGCCTGCCCTCTTGTGATGGCCCTGGGGAGAGACCAGGACCAGCACTGAGGTGGGGAGGGGTATGGTGAAGGCCCAGAAATCAAGGCTGGGATTTGACAGATAGTTGGCCAGTATGCAGGCCCTGGGCTGAAGGGTCAAATACAGGTCCAGGTAGAAGGAGGATCCACTTGGCCTGAAGTGATTCTCCTTGAGGTTCAAGACCAAGGGGTTTACTCTTGAAGACTCAGAGTGGAAATGTAACTTGGTCTGGGGGTGGGCAGATGGCTTCAGGTCCTAGAGAACCCAGGCTACTGGAGGCAAGAAGACCTTGGCCCACACTCTAAGCTGCTGTCTGCTTACAAGTGACTCATTTATCTTCCTGGGTTTTTTTCCCCCAAAATAGCTCACAAGAGAATAGAGAGATCTCCACAGAGCTAAGAATTAAGATAGCTTCTTCCTGTTCCAGTCCTCCCCCAGTGCCTGCCAGCCATGCATCCCCCTTAGCTTGCAGGAAGAGCCCAGACCTGCCTTTGCAAGCACCATGAGCTCTGGACGGTTTTTAATTTTTAAGCTTTCTTATTTTATGTGAAAGGTTTATTTGCCTGCTATACCCTGTGCACGCCTGGTACCCAAAGATGCCAGAAGAGGGTGCTGAGTTCTCCAGAGGACAGTTGTGAGCTGCCATGTGGGTGTTGAGAATAGAAGTCCGGGTCCCCTGCAAGAACAGTCAGTGCTCTTAACTACTGAGTCATCTCTCCAGCCCCCCACTTCCACTCCAGAGAGTATTTCTGAGAAGTGTTTCTTGACCTAGAAACCCAAGGAGGCGTAGGCAAGAGAGCAGCTGCTGCATGGCCAGACAACCCTGCCCAGGACCAGCTTGGCTCAGAGCTGATGCTGAGGCTGACTTGGGGAACAGGGACAGCCCTTGCTGGTTCATCAGTGGCACAGCTTCTGACCTCAGGAGCTCAGCTGGGGGGGTGGGAGTGGGGGTGGCAGCTTTATGAGAACTGCTGTGGGAAAACTCACTTGGCTAGATCCCAGTTCCAAGTAAGCTTCAGACGCTGCTGTAATTGTAGAACATCCAGGTTTCCCCAGCACTGTGCCTGGCCCTCATGATGCTCACATACTACTTCCCCCTCCCAACTGAGCAATCACTAAACTTTGAGATGCCCTGCCCATCTCCACTTCTAAACCATTCCTTCTTTTCTTCCCCCTCTTGTGCCATTTAACTGCTACCACAGCACTCGTCAAAATGGTGAAGACAGTACATTTTCATTTACTGGGTGCTTCAAGTAGGGCAGGTTCTGTGCTGAGCAGTTCCATAGATTTGCCCTACTTAACCCTCCTGCTGAGGACCAACCAGGGCCAGAGATGCAAAAATCCCTTTCTTTTTTCTTTATTATGCATACACTGCATGTACACCTGCACGCCAGAAGAGGGTGCCAGACCTCATTACAGATGGTTGTGAGCCACCATGTGGGTGCTGGGAATTGAACTCAGGACCTCTGGAAGAGCAGCAAGCTCTTAACCTCTGAGCCATCTCTCTAGCATCAGGAAAAAGAAGTCCCTTTCTTAAGGGCCTGCCCACTCTGGCAATCTGACCTTAGAGTCACAGGCGACTATAAAGCTCCTGGCCCCTCAGTGGATGCTGCCCCTTCCCCTTCCACTTCATACTCGCTACCAAAGCAGTTTCTGCAAAACCTTATTCTGGCTGGGTCTTCCACTCCTGGCTAAGTGCCCATCTGGGCTTACATAGAGGGTTCACCAATGCCCCAACTGTCACTGTCCCAGTCTATGATGCCAGCATCTGTCACACAACTCTTAGTTGCTTGAGGGCACAAGCAGCATGGGTCTATTTCACTAGCAAAGTACTCATTTCCCAGCTGAGCTGGTGCTCATTGAGTCAATGGTAGGTATCCTGCCTCCTGTCTTTGCCCAGCCAGTACGTATTCCACTAAGGCAAGAATGGTCTTTCCACACACAGCTCTGGAAATAACAGCTCTAAAGTAACAACTTATATTAAAGCGAGGTCTTCTAGTCAGTTACACTTGCATTTTGCTCAGGCTGTTCCTCAGCCTAGCTTAGCATTAGTTAGTTTCCTTTCCAGCTCTGTTCTCTAAATTTCTCTACCTGAGCTACCTGTCATGGCAGTCACTATGTGCTTTTAAGTTAGTCCAAATCCCGATATGCTGTCCATGCAAGATACATGCCAGAA
Organism: Sigmodon hispidus; assembly: GCA_004025045.1. NCBI lineage: Eukaryota > Metazoa > Chordata > Mammalia > Rodentia > Cricetidae > Sigmodon > Sigmodon hispidus. The sequence goes on from PVIH01015240.1 coordinate 39,479, forward strand.
TTTGGAGATAAGCAAGGAAAAAATGTCAAAAACTTGTATAAGTTTTCTATATTGATTTCATACTAAAATGAATATATTTCATAGATATTGTAACAGACACTTAGAAGCTGCTTTTGTAAAAAAAAAAAAAAAAAAAAAAAAGTATTGACTCTCACTTTGGCTCACAAGGTGGCTAAACCCATGAAGCATAAACCCTCTGCCTTTCTCTAGGGTCAGTCTTCCTTCCTTTGGCTCAGGCTCTTCACTTGATTCGGCATAAGCTTAAGAACTCTTACGCCCTGTCTACCTAATCCAGCTCACCCAGCTCCAAAGCTAAAGATACAGAAACAAAAGTAAATGACCTAACTCTGCAGTCACTTTGGATCCTAGGAGTAATAAGGCCAGGCCAGACAGGCTTCACCTCAAGAGAACAATTATCTATGAAGGAGAAACTGCATGCATCTTGGAACAAGTTGTGTCATAGGAACCACGGTGGTCCCCTTAGAGATATGACAGCAATGAACAACTTAGTACATACAACTTGTCAATCACCTTGTAGAACTAGAGTTGAGACAAAGATGAGTGGAGCATATCTTGACCAGGACTGGTTAATTATACACATCTCTTGACTGCTACCCTAATTCTTCCCGTTTAAACATAAAGTTCATATCAGTACCTCAAAGGTAAATTTGGGGTCAACCAGTTCTCTTTATTTGTCCCTATTCCCAGTGCATTGATTAAATCTCCTTCCTCTCCTTCTCATCATCCCCTCTTTAACTGGCTTATTGGGAAAAGTGGTAAACCCTAGCCTGTTGTGGCTGGTGGAGCACAGGCCCCAAATCTCTGGTCACATTAGGTAAATTTTTAAATGCTAAAATTTTCAAGCTCTGTAAGTGACTTGGGTGCCGTGTCTCTTAGACAGAATCAATGACATTTCTCAGGGCCTTCCAGTGTCTTGAAGTCATCTCTGTGAAGCTTTGCTGGAACCTGGCTTGGATTGGACCTGTTGAGCTAGCTCAGCACAGATTAACTCAAGTGAGTACTCTGGTGGGTATTGGAGAGTTGGCGAGATAGACCAGGGCCCCTGGCTAAGGCAATCACTTCTTTGCCTCTGCCTCAATGTCCAGAGGCTTGGCCCCTAGAGATCAGCTAAATCCTAGAAAGGTAAGGAGACAAAAGCTGGGGTTTTTCTAATGGGTAAAGGCCAATGCTGGAGAGGAAAGGAGCTCATTTCACAGACCATGAACAAACATTGTTCTATATTGAGGCAGAGATTTTAGAGCAGGGATCTGCAGTCAGAAGGATGAGCTCAGAATCCATGTCTGCTGTGACTATATACAAGCCAAGCATCCATAACCTGAAAAGCAGATGCTCTGAAACCCAGAATGTTTTCTTTTCAGGATGTATACATCTTAAGTAAAAAATTCCAACCTCAAGTCACTGGATAACTCATAGCAAAAGCACTGGCATCCTAATGTTTTCTAAAAACTATTCTCAGAACTGGGCATAGTGGTGCACAACTGTAATCCTGACACCTTGGGAGATGAGGCAGGAAAATAACAAGTTCAAATCCAGCCTGCTCTACATAATGAGACTTGATTACACACACACATACACACACTTTAGGTTCTATGAATAATGTTTATTTTCATATAAATGTATCTAACTAATTTCATGTTTAGCTTTAAGTCCTATCCTCAAGATAGTGTGTTGTATATAAACAAATACACTAATACTTAAAAATATATTCATATATGATAATTGTTTGCAAAAATCTTTGCCAGTTATTCATCTATTATTTTTTAAAAAGATACCAAATCTGAAACACTTGATATGAGGCATTTAGGTAAGGGATAATCTATATGGAAGGTCATTGGCTAGTGAAATGGTTCAGAGGGTAAATGCACTTGCCAAACAAGCGTGATAACACGTGAAGGTGGAAGGAGAAAACCTGGTGTACAACACTGTTCTCTGACCTCCACATGCTCACCGTGGCACATATACACTCCTTCCACATCACACACAGAGTTAGTAATAACAATAGATTTTGAAAAGACCATTGAGTTATATTCTTTAAATGGACCATTTGTGTGATGTGTGAATTATATCTCAGTAAAGATGCTACAAAAAATTTTTATAAACTTTGCATGAGAAAGGAGAAAATAGCTTCCCCTATCTGTGCTTTAGTTATCATGCTGTGGAAGGAGACAATAATAATAATAATGATAATGTATTTATCTTCTTACAGGGTTGATATGAGAATAAAAAGAACCAACCCACATGAAAAAGTCACATTATGCCCATAGTGAGGGCACACTGTGCACTGTCATTCTTTTGTGCCAAGCAATGTGCCAGTCATATTGTACATAGTATTTCATTGCATCCCCAGAAGGGTAATGTCATGGTGTGTATGCATGACCTTCTCCATTAGGAAGGGTCATGAGATGCTCAATGATGCTGTGGATGTCTATTGGCAGAGCCAGGTTTGACTGTTAGAATTGCCATCTCTCTGTTTTATCATATCCCTCCAGTCACTTTAAGCTTCATGCAGGGCAAAAATGTCTCAGCCATGGCCTCCCCTACATGCTGCTGTGAGTGACGGGCTTTCTCCTAAGAGACATATCTTTGTGCCTATGGCTAGTATACCAGGGTGTTTCCTTGGCAATGGAGCCTGGGCACAAAGCAGACGTGAAATCAAGAACTATTGGACCATATTGCTTCACACACGTGTCTGAAGCTGATTTTCAGGTCATCCAGCTGAACATTTATCTGGGGGTTCTCCAGTATCTTTTGGATCCCAGAAGCTGCTCTTAAGGACTTGGGGCACTTTTTCGTAATGCTCCTCAATTTCTACAAAGCATCTCAAGCTCAGATTGGTGACTCACTCAGAACAAGAAATGAAACCTAGGTCTCATTCACTCACCAACTCCATTCATTTATATTCCTTATTCTTTCATTCATCGCCTATTAGGTGTTGAGGATACAAATATGAATTGGTTTCTGCTATGAAAAAAAAAAGGCTTGAGAGAACTGAGAAAGGAGAAACGCATGACAGCTGGGAAGGGTGTGTGTGTGTGTGTGTGTGTGTGTGTGTGTGTGTGTGTGTGTGAAGTGCATGCATGTGTGTTGGGGGTGGGGACTGGCAGCCAGAGACTGTCTCCTAGACAAAGCATTTCTTGTAGAATAAATATAATTTCACCAAAAGTAGAGAAGGGGGAGGCAAGGGAGTTTTAGGAAAGGAAAATGGCTTGGGCAAGCCTGGTGAAATGTGGTGTTTGGGGGTGGCTCATGAGAGAAAAGATGGTATGTAGTGGGCAGACATAGTGAGAGCTGGCTCTCGACCTGTGCCTTATAGGTCTTGTGTGACAGTTCAGTGCATCAGGAAGGGACTTGGTGGGCTTGGAGGGCCACTCAGAATTTGGGACCTGGCCAGTTTGGTTTCACAGAGACACTGTGCCAGCAGAGTGAGGAAAAATGCAAAGGGGCTGACGTGGGGGTTAGAAGACCTTGGGAAAGGGTCAGAGGAAGGAAATAAACACCACAGTGTGGGCATGAGGAGAGGAAGGGAGTCTCCCAAGGCTTAGAACTAAAGTTTCACTGCAGGAGATGGAGGGGAGGGGGAATTCTAGTGCTAGGCTCTGTAGCTGTAGGCCGCCAGGCCCTGAGGCAGGAACACTAAAAGGCAAGCCTGAGACCAACTGAGGTACTGTATTTGGAGTCTGGCACTGAGGCACGGCATGAAGTCTGAGCTAGGGGGCTGCCCTCCCCACTCTGTGAACACTCAGCTGGGTTCTTTTTGTTGTTGGTGTGTTCCAGGTTGGTCTCCTGTTTACATTGAATTCCCCTTCCTGGGCTGGGATAGAAAGGTTGTGCCACCATGAGCTTCTGACTCTTAGTCATGCTCCTAATTCTACTTTGTCTGACCGATTTTAACTGTCTTCTGCGAATGTATGGTCCCAGTGACAGGGAGTGTCGGGTCTAGCAGCAGCGGGAAGCAGTGAGGGGCCTGTAAATGTCACAAGAGTGAGACCTGAAGTGTTTTCTTATTCAGCCAGCTTTCAGGTAAGCCTCTCCAGAAACTGAGATTTCCATGAGAGCCCCTTCCCCACCCCCATCACACCCAGCCAGGGAAAGAGCTAGAAGAACTCTGGGTACTGCTAGGAGAGGACCAACTGAAGTGTGATTTGCATATGATTTGCATAAGACAATCTGTTCTCTGGTAATTTTCAAGTGAAAATGTTATCATCACTCCCTGGAGGGTCACTGCACGATTTTTCTTTTCTTTGTTCTTTGGTACATACAGACTGCCCCAGGTCTGCCCTCTAGGAAGGCATCTAATGGGGAGGAGGAGCTGAAAGGCGGGCTGGGAAGATAGGGGCAGTCCTGGTTCAAGAGCTACCTACCATCGCCTCCCCAGAGCACAGTACAGCCCAAGCTTCTCCTGACCACAATGGCCTTCAACGTACAGCCCCTACCTAGTCTGCTTCTCGCAACCCCCTGACCTTTTAATGCTGCCCTGCTCTGGGACCTCTCTCGGGGCCCAGTTACTAAGTCAGGCCCAGGCAATTCAAGGCACAGGCCTGGCTCAGGGGACATTTTCTAATAGGTGGATAATTGCCTCTGTTAATTGCAATTTGATTTTAGTAATTTTTCTCTAAGAGCTTAGAGGCCTCAGGCCCAGCTATGGAGAAGGGGGTAAAGAGGTGGAGCCTCTGAGCTGGGGTCCAACCACTCAGTTTACCACCTGATAGTCCAGCCCAGTGGCTCTGGGACCTGAGCAGCATCTCACCCCATGCCTCAGTTCTTCAACAAAGACATGCTGGAAATGGCTCTGAAGACCAGTAGGCCCCAAGGACTGTCTTGGCATCACCTCTACAAGGGGTTTGATGGCACACCAACCAACCAAGTTCATTGCCTAGGCACCAGTGAAAGGCCTGCAGGTCTTCCAGCCAGAACTGGAACATTCTTCTGGGCTTATCTTGGTCCCTCCTACCCTTTCTTGGGACTGCCATCATCTCTTACCTCACCAGAAAGCTGTGTCCTCCAGGGTATCCTAGAGCATGTGGTTTTAGAACCCTGTGATCTCATGGGTCACCGTGTTTCTACTCCCAGATTTTCTATAATTTACTGTGTGGTCCAAACTGGCCTTAAACCCTGAGCAATTTTGTCTCAGTCTCTTGAGTGCTAGGGTGACAGTCATGAGCCACCATGCCCTGCTGTTTCTTGGTCTTAAAACAGAGAAATGATACTATCCCCACAATAGGATTGTGGCAAGGATTAAAAACAATTACTGTGTGCATTCTCCACCCAGCACCCAGCACCCAGCACCCAGCACGTAAGTGGCCTGTACTCCGGCTATTGTGATTAGTGATCTCAGGCATGCAGGGCTGACCCCTCATCTTGCAGCTGGTGGCCATATAGGTCTGTGGGGGCTAAGATGGGATCAGGTGAGAGAAGCACTCTGAGGTTAGGGACTGTCTGAGATGATGCTGGAGGCTGGGAGCAGGACAATGACTGCTGCATTGTCCTGAGCAGCAGCTATCCCATTGAAAGCTGAGCACCTAGGAACAGAAACTGCATAAATGATGTCTCTTGCCGGTCCACTGGGCACCACTTCTGCCTCCCTTCCAAACTACCCTTTCTCTACTCAGATGACTGCTGGGAGAAAAGGGGAGTCTAGGAATGGAGAAGTCTATGAAGCTGTTTTGCCCCATGGAAAGGCACAAAGGTACAAAGGGCCAGGCTTCCAGCTCCTTTGCTGGCTCGTTGGCTGTCTTTGGCCTCAGTTTGCTCCTCAGTGCCCACATAGGATGGCTGCAGGATTAGCTTGGATAACAGGCAGCAGCATGCTTCATAAATAGCCATTTCCTCCCCTGCCCCCTCCTCTTCCCACACGTGTAAGGGGAGCAATTATCTCCCTGTGTTTATGTATGTGCTGCCTGCCTCTCCCACTGGGTTCCTCCCTTATGCGGAGGTGTCGGCCACTGCCTTCCTTTCCACTGCATACAGGCCCTCTCTGTTGCTGGCAAGGAGCAGGAGGGGGGGCGGTGATGGAGGCAGGTCGTGGTTTGGGGCCCTGGTTGAGTGTCTGGGAGCCTGCCCACCACCTCTGGCCAACTGCTGCTTGCAGTATGCTCATTAAGCCCTGAGGACCCCAGAACAGCATCACAGACCTTTGCCTCAGCCCAGCCCCCAGTGGCCTAACAAGGGAAGGGCTGCATAGACAGGCTCTTTGCTTGAGAACTGGGGGATGGGGTAGATCTGCATTGGGCAGTGACCCAGAGAGGAAACACAAAAGGGGTAGCAAGGGGCCTGGAGAGCCTAGTCTGTTAGACAGGGCAGGAACTGGGAGATGTAAGGAGAAGGCCACAATTTCTGCTTGGTTTTGGACTGTGCTGGGCCTGGTGTGGCTGGCCCTTGCTTGTAAAGGAGGTGTTGACAGAATGATGGGGTGGGAGGTCCCCAGATGCGGGCACTGCAGGGCCAGCATGCTGGGAGGTGACTGCCTGGTACCTTGTCCTGGGGCTTCTGGATTCTACTACTTACTATGGACTTGATTGTGTGTTTGGGGGGAAAGTTCCTTCCGTTTCTGTTGTCTAAACTGGACCTGAAAGCAAACGTACAGTGAAAGTGTACTTGACTATGGGGCATACTAGATTCAGAAATGAGCTTTTCTGGACAAGAGAAAGGAGGAGAATGGGTCAGGAGAGGGAAGACCAAGGGCCCTCATCTCTCTCTGGATTGCTTTGCTTCTAAAATTAGATGGGAAGCAAATGTGGAATTCTGTAGAAAGTTGACAGAGCTGTGTGATGGGGGCACAGGTGTTCTCGGCATTGCATATTTTACTACAATCTGGCATACATATCTGAAATGCTTCATAGGGAAATGAATGCTCAGTGACAGCATCACAGGCAGCTCTTAAGGGAAAGAAGCTGCTATGCCCCTCGAAAGCCTCAGAGTGAGTTCCTAAGGCAGAGTCCCATGGAGAGCTCTGCATCTTAGGTTAAGTACCAAAAATCATTCTGAGATTCCTACTGTTTTCTTCAATGTACATCTTCTACTGGCAGGGATGCTTGTGGAAGGAGTCAGTTAAGACTATAAAGACAGTCTGTGAGTGGACCTGTGAACTATGGCATACACCAGGCCACTCCCAGCCCCATTCCCTGTCAAATACCAGTAAATCCGGCCAAGCCTACAACAGTAGAAGCCTAGAGGACTGGCTTCCAAGTTTGCCAAGCTCACCCAGGAGCTTGGAAAAGTGTGTTAGGATAGAGTGAAATTTGTGCATCTCTAAATCTTCAAAGTCTTTCAGGTAGTTCTTCTGGAAAGGCCTGCTGACAATACCTGGATGATAACCTGCAGAAGCTCTTCCACAATCCCTCAACATCTGCCTTTTTACCTGCTTTGATATCCTAGACACAAGCAATTATCCATTTGTGAGCCAAAGCTATGTGATCCTGGAATATGAACATCTTCTGCCATGACAAATTTCAAAGTCCATTGCTAGGGGCTGATGACCTGCATCCCTACAACCCAAAGGGACTGCTACTTTAGAGTGCATTGAAGAGATGAAAAGGAGTAAGCATCTATCATGTTCATGAAGCTAGATGACGGTATTGGTCAAACATTGGCTCCTTCCCTATCCATATTCTGAGCCTTGGGCCTGGAGGACATAGTAAGTTCTTCCTTGGAAGCTTCCTAATCTCCATGTGAAGAGTGCTTGTCCTGTGTGCCCCTCCATATCTCTCCATATCTCCCTCCTTTTTCCTCTCATCCTCTGCTTCTTGCCCCTTCACTATTCATCCACATTCCAACTCTCTACACTCCAGATTCTGGATTTGGTCCAGTGTTCCCATTGTAAGACACATTCTACTCTGGTAGCCACAGTACTGTCCTCTTCAAAGGGGCTTGCTAGTCTCCATCCAGCCCCCAACCTTTTTTTAATAAGCTCCAGTGCAACATCCCTAATTAACTAGTAGACATCCTCATCTGGAACATTCGCTGACACCTCAGATTTAACACATAAGCTAAGTTCATCACATTTCCACGTATCTTTTGCCAGCCACAGTGTCCAATGTCTAGTCATTAGTTTCAGCCCAACAAGCTTCCATCACATCAAATCCTTCACCTTGCTTGCCTCATGCTGCAGTAGGTAGGCCACTCTGCAGACATTGGGTTTTCTCTAGGAAAACCAATGCCCATTCTCAATTCTTTCCCATTGCTCAGCAGAACACAGGTCTCTCCCGGAAGTCCAGGATCACTTGACATTCCTTAAACACTCCAGGCTCTTTGCTGTCTTCCAGCAGTTTTTAGGTCTCTGTGGAGGTTATAAAGTCACTTGCCTTCAGAGGCAGTGGGAAAGAGAGTGAGCTGAGTTGGGGGTGGGATGGAGAAGAAAATCAAATATGAGAAAAGAACAGAAATGACACATTTTATTTACAAGAGGCTGGTGACAGTCTTCAACTCCTGCCATTGTAGAAATGACAGCCTATCTTAATCTATTTGGGCTGCTATTATAGAACACCATGGGTTATGAAGCTCAACACTAAACAGGAATAGATTTTCTTATGTTTCTGGAGGCATATTCTATGTCTGTCTTTTCCATCTAGCTTCTTGTGGCAGAGAGCTGGGGTCTCCCTGGGGTTTCTTTTATAAGAACACAGATCTCAAACTCCATAGCCTAAGCAGTTCCCAAAGCACCTCCTAATACCATCACTTAGCAAGCTGGGACTTTAAAATGGAATTTTGGGGGACACACACAGATACTCAGGACTAAAAAGAAATACAATGTTGTTGGTTCCCCCTCCCCTGTTTATACAGAAAAGCCAGAAATCCAAACGTTAAGTGTAAAATTTCTAAGTTTTTCAGTGTAGGCAAATCATTCAGTTTGTATAATTTGGTTCTGGGTCATAGCAAACCCATCAGTGATTGGTTGCTGCTTGCTGACTCCCACTCTTACAAAACATGGGCTCTCTTTGCAGCACACTCTACTTAGGGTGCCCTCCCTGTTCCTTCTTGTCTCCAGGTTCCCCAGTCTTCAAGGTGGGGTCCAGGAAGGTGGTCCAGAGCTACATGATCACCCTATCTACCTCTTCCTACAGCCTTTACCCTTCAATACCATATGCCTGGAGCCCAGCAAACTGCATCGGGAAGCAGCAGCCAGTAGTGTTAGAGGTTAAAAGTGCCGAGATGCAATTGGGCTGCCTCGTTTGAATACTACCTATTAGCTGAGTGACTTTAGGCAAGATTTTTACCTTCTCTGTAACCCAGTTTTTTTCCTTGTGGGGGTTGTTACATGGTTTAAATGGGATAACCCAAGAAAAACACTTGGTTTATACTAAACTCTGAAAAGCAATGGTACCCAGTTAGTGTTACCAAGAGCTTGCTGCCCACAACTCAAAAAGTCAACAATAGAGCTGGAGAAAGAGCACTTGTATGGGAGCAGGAAGACCTGAGTTCTTATCACCACAACCTATTTGAAAGCTAGGCAGGCTATATGCTATCCTAGTCTTTAAAAAAGCACACTTGCCACAAGACGGTGTTGTATGCCTTTAATCCCAGCATGCAGAAGCAGAGGCAGAGGCAGATCTCTGTGAGTTCCAGACCAGCATGATCTACAGATCCAATTCCAGGACAGCCACGTCTGCACAAAAAAAACCTGGTCTCATAAAAAAAAAAAAGGAAAACTGTTTTGAGAGAATATGATGTAGAGTACTATAGAGAAGGACAGCTGACAGCTGGTCATTTTGAGCTCCTGACATTATTGACCTGATCAGTTGACTTCTTTTGTTCATGACCACTTTAAAATGACCAGTTTTAATCAGCAAGAACCATTAATGAAAGTCCTCGTGGCCTTTCCTGGAAGGGAACATAAACAATTTATGTTAAGGTGTTTCCAGGCCATAGCAACTTCATTGTCATTATTGCCACTGGATATTATTGTTCATTGTTATTTCCACATTTTTACTCTCTTACTGAAGGATAAGCCAAGAGAGGGCAGGAATCATGCTTTTGTTGTTTTTATTGCTTCCCCTATCTGTACCCTTCAAGGCCAAAGCCTTCCAGGGATACACATTCAGGAACACAATGGACATATGAGAAAATGTTGGTCACAGCAGACTGGATTCTGTCAACAGAGGTCTATTACTGTAGTAGTACAGGCCTATAGAACCAAGGAAATTGACTCAAACCAATCGCCAAGGCATGCACACACTGTATTTTCTTATGAGCCAACCTGGAGTCTGCCTGAGGGTCTAGCAAGAGCCACTGTCCAAAGTTCCTGATTGCTCAGAATCTGCCTAGCAACAGGCATTACTCAAAGTTCCTGATTGTTGGGAATCTGCCCAGCAACAGATACTGTCAGATCTCCTGATTGTGCCCAGCCAATGAGGGACAGCCATACAATATCACTAGATTGTAACACAGCCTGGATGCTGACAGGAGGGTATATAAGGCTCTCTCCCAATGTTGAATAAAGGAGTTAGTCCTTTATAGCTAACTCCCAGGGTCTGTGTTGTTGACTCTGCCCCTTCTTGCCCTCTCCCCTGAGGGAACTGTTAGAACCCAGAAACATATTACAAGTCATCTATATGCCAGGCATGGTTCTAGGTGCCAGCTGCAAAACAAAGAATAAACAACAAGCATGGTTGGAGCAGCCCTGGCTGCTGCTTTCCAGCTGCCAGTTGGTAGGTATACTTCTCTATCTGCTTCCCACATGTACCTTTGACTTCAGCATCTTAACACTGCCCGAGTTCCCATTCACTGGGGATGCTAAGAACACTGGGGAGAATAGGAGTGGCAACTTCGTTAGCTTTTGTAAAATCAAATGAAAGCTCTCGTGTACCAGTTGGTGAGCAGGAAGAGTGAATGCAGGCCTCTCAGTTGGAAATGGGCAGACACACAAGGCTTCTCCTCATCCATACTCAAATGTGAGCCTGGGGCCACAGGGAGCTTTGTGTATGGTTTGCCT
>PVIH01015241.1:0-33360 GCA_004025045.1 Sigmodon hispidus
TTAATCCCAGCACTATGAAAGTTAAACCAGGAAGTGATATAACTGGGCAGAGAAAAAAAATGAAGCGGGAGTCAGGAGTTCAGCCTTTCACCTGCACACCCTTCCTTTTCAGCTGAGTACACAGAGACAATCAGGCTAGGTGAGAAATGTCTGTGGCTATTAATGATGGCCTCTGTCTCTCTGATCTTTTATTCTTTCCTCAATATCTGGCTCTAGGCTTTTATTATAAGACCAAGTGGAATTCGTGCAATATGTGGGTAGGTATGCATGTGCCACAGTGCGTGTCTGTGTGAAGGTCAGGACAACTTGTACAAGTAGGTTATTTCCTTCTACTCCTTAGGTCCTGCGGCTCCAACTAAGGTCTTCAGAGTTGGCAGCAAGCACGTTTATCCACTGAGCCATCTCACCATCCCCAAATAGAAGCATTACTTTCTATTATGTGATAATTCCCTAGTTCTTTCTGAGATATGAAAATCAATAAAATATATGTGGGGAAACTAATATGCAATGGGCAGAAAATGGAGACTTAATAAGTATTTGCTGACTCCGGGATTACTGAATGAAAGAAATCATTCCTTCTACCCAACTTCTTCTTTTAAGCACATCCCTACAAAGTTACCTGGAAGGCATGTAATTGAATATTAGCACTAGAAAAGACTATAGAGTCCAAAGTTTCTCAAAAATGTGTTTCAAGAACCACTTGTATCAGAACTACCAGGGGAGCTTGTTAAAAATGCCTATTTCTGTCCTCCCCCTCCCAGATAATCTGATTCAATAAATCAGACTTGGAGGCCACAGGAAGCTGCCTCTATAATAAGCACCCCAGATAATTCAAATGCATACTAAACTCTGAAAATCATTGATCTAGTCCAGTCTTCCCACTCTGTAGACAAGAAACTTTGGGTCCACCTGGGAAAGTGCCATGTTAAAGGTTACAGAGCATGGTGTAGGGATAATGACAGGGAATTGAGGTTAGGAATCCTCAATAGAAGAGAGGCTATTCTCTATTCTCACATTTTCCTGTCTCTACAAATAGGACCCTCATGGACTTTCTTTACAACCACTAGTGACTGACACACCATATACGCCCAGTTAAAAAAGTTATTTCTTTAAGCTTGGTCCTTTGTGAACTAAATAACTAAAGAGTCTCCTTTAGGGCAGTATTTGCCAAAAGTATAAAGTAACAAATACAATGCCCATGAAAAGAACACTAGACCCAGGAGGGAAATCTCTATGGTTCCTGACCCAAATGTTGAAAATGCTCCTAAGTAGAAAACAATATTCAACTATGGGCTTTGGTGACTAAAGTAGCCTGTAGTGACATTTCCTGCCCAAGGTCCTGGAACAACTCTACATACCCACTGTGATCTATTTAAAGGAGCCAAGTCTTTTTTTTTCTTTTAGAATACACTTTCTGCCAAGTTTTCTATTAGAAAGAAATTATAAATTACATGAGCTACTACCATGTCTAAAATGCAGTAGAAACTTTTTAATAAAAGTTGTTACGCCTATCAGAAAGACTCAGTATAAACCCACTACCATGTATTAGAAAAAGTGGTAGAGTAGCCATTTACTTTCATTTTCATTCGTATATTGAATTTTTAAAGTATAAAATTTAGTACTTTCTTATAATTAAATAAAAACACGTGAAAATAAAACAGTCATTTCTTTACCCTTTTCATCTTCAGGTAATGCATTAATTTATAAACAATCCAAAATGTTCTATGTATCATTTTATATACAGGAGACATGAGATGTGTGTGTGTGTGTGTGTGTGTGTGTGTGTGTGTGTGTGTGTATGTGTGTAAGAGTCAATTCACAGCTCTCCCATTTGGAAAGTTACTTTTGTTTTCTTTGTGAGAAACTTGTTTATAATTTTTATTATTTTGCTTGAAGGTAGTCAACTATTCAACTTTTCCTAGACTAATGTTCCAATGAGAACCCCTCTTTTGTCTGGAATCTGGGAGCTACAAATTCTTAGATGTGCTTTTCCTGTGCACTCAGGTCACTACTAGCTGGCTATATCACCTATCCTTCAGTTAGCTTCACACAAATGCTAACTACCCCTACGCTAACTTCCCACCTCTGAATGCTTCTTTCTGCATAGATTTCATTCCTGGCTCATTGCTTCTTGCAACTTACACTACCTTTAACTCTTTATTCCATTGCCCTTCTGCTGAATCCTCTGACAAAATCCCAGGCATGGATCAGCACTTCTACTCACTGCTTCCATTGTCATGCTGAGCACAGCTTGAAGAAACTAGACATATAAATTAATGACTTCCATCTTCATTTGGCCATTCGGTGCTACCTACTCTTCTGTTTTTACTAGTGGCTTCCTTCCTCCAAATTCCAAAGTTCTACTTTGGTAATTCAAATGCCCTTACCAACTCCCTCCCAATTTACTTTCAACAAATGATAGATAGTGCCTGGCATTTAATACAGAGGGGAAGAGAAGTCCAACAAAAGCTCCTTTTTCAAGAGTATATTCTTGAATAGAATATATGGTCAATGATCCGAATAGCTACCATGGGAAACAGATGGTCTAGAAGAATGAATGGGTTCACATAAAATCTGCTTTGCTGAGATAACACTGTGGGACCCAAATGTAGTCATAAGCCAAGCACTGGTTTAAGAATAGACAGGTCCTAGCATAGATATATTCACTGTAAGGGTTCAGCCAGTTACTAGAGCGGAGAAAGTGGTCATAGTCTTGATCCAAGTATGGGGAATTATCTGTAGGTTTACTGACCAGATAATGAATCCAGAACATGATGAGCATATCACCAAGAGTAGCACACTGTAAAATTTAGGCTCAATAAGAAAGGAAGCAAAAATAAATAGAAGTAATAAGCCTCAGCTTTGAAATTATTGTACATTTTACCTTTCAAAGTACAATTTTCAAGTGTATTATGCCATTATCCCATTATTTACAAAATGCAATACCTTTATGGGAACAGAATTCAGTTACCACCTGCAAATAATAACTGAGCTTTTTATTAGCATGTGCCATTGTACTAATATTTTAGAATAACTTTTTAAGAAAAGAAAATATAAAAGAACTATGTCTCATTTAATTTAAACCTTTAATTGAATTTTGATACCAAGTATGCTGTGATAAAGAAGTCACACATCCCAATTATAGAAAATTTGAAAATCTGTTAACACTCTATACATATATATGTATATATAGTTATGTGTCATATTTAAATGCATGGTTTTCAAAGTTGATCTGGCTTGGTTTCACCACAGGCAGCCATTTCAACAGTTCTTTGACTTCAGAAATTATTTTTCTTTTCTTTTAAGATTATAATATAATTACATCACTTCTCCCTTCCCATTTCTTGCTCAAAACCCTGCCATATATTTCTTTATGTACTCTTTCAAACTTATGGCCTCTTTTTAAATCAGTTTCTTTAATGTGCAATCAGGAAATGTACCAAAATTTTCCTTCTGAAGTTATCTGCACCCATGAAAACACAGGCAATAGATATTCTCACACCAGCAAATCCCAAAGAAGGGAAACACACACCTACTACCACCACCACCAACAAAACAAAAAATGATAGGAATTAAAAATCACTGGTTATTAATATCTCCTAATATCAATTGTCTCAATTCCCCTGTTAAAAGGCACAGGCTAACAAAATGGAAAAAAAAAAAACAGGATCTATCTTTCTGCTGCATACAAGAAACAAATCTCAACTTCAAAGCCAGACATTACCTCAGGGTAAAGGGTTGGGATAAAATTTTCCAATCAAATGAATCAAAGAAACAAGGTCTTATAGCTACCTTAATATCTAACAAAATTGACTCAAATCAAAATTAATCAAAAGAGATGGAAAAAGACATTTCATATTTATCACTGGAAAAATCTGTCAAGATGAAGTCTCAATTTTGAACATTTATGCCCTAAATACAAGGGCATCTATAATTGTAAAACAAACATTATTATAGCTTAAATCACACATCATACTTAACACATTAGTAGCAGAGTACTTCAAAACCACACTCTCACAAATGAACTGGTCTGCCAAACAGAAACTTAACAGAGAAATAAGGTAACTAACAGATGTTATGACTGAAGTGGACTTAAAGGACATCTATAGAACATTCCAGTCAAACACAAAAGAACATCCTTTCTTCTCAGCACCTCATGGAACATTCTCTAAAATTGACCACATACTCAGTCATAAAGCAAATCTCAACAGATATAAAAAATTTGGAATAATGCCCTGTGTCTTATCAGATCACCATAGATTGAAGTTAGAAATTCAACAACACACAGATTATAGAAAGCCTACAAACTCATAGAAATTGAGCAATGCTCAATTGAATCACCACTGGGTCAAGAAAGAAATAAAGAAATTAAAGACATCTTAGAATTCAATGAAAATAAATCCACAACATATCCAAACTTATGGGCCACAATGAAAGCAGCGTTAAGAGAAAAGTTCATAACACTAAGTGTTGGTCTCTAAAAGCCTACATAAACAATTTGGAGATCTCGCACTAGTGATTTAACAGCACAACTGGAAGCTTTAGAACAAAATGAAGCAAACTCACCCAGGGGGAACAGACACCGGAAAATAATCAAATTGAGGGCTGAAATCAATAAAATAGAAACAAAAAGAACAATCCAAAAAATCAATGAAACAAAGAGCTGGTTCTTTGGAAAAATCGACAACCTTTTATTGCAACTATCCAAAAGACAGAGAGAGGATTTACAAAATAACAATATCAGAAATGAAAAGGGAGACATTTACAACAGACACTGAGGAAATCCAGAGAATCATCAGGTCATACTTCAAAAACCTTTACTCCACAAAATTGAAATATCTAAAAGAAATGAACAAATTTTTAGATGGGTACCATATATCAAAATTAAAACAATTTGAAGCATTCATTAAGTCTCCCAATCAAAAAAAAAAACCCAAGACCAGATATTTTCAGCACAGAATTCTACCAGAATTTCAGAGAAGAGCTAATGCCAATACTCCTCAAATTGTTCCACACAATAGGAACAGAAGGAACAATTGCCAAATTCTTTTATGATGTTTCAGTTACCCTGATACCCAAACCACACAAAAATGCATCATAGAATTACAGACCAATTTCCTTTCTGAACATTGATGCAAAAATACTCAAAATACTGGTAAACTGAATCCAAGAACACATCAAAAAAAAATCATTCACCATGATCAAGTAGATTTCATCACAGAGATGCAGGGATTGTTCAACATAGAAAAATCTGTCATATCAAAACAACTTTGAGATACCACCTGACACCTGTCAGATTGGCTAAGATAAAAGACACAGATGACAGCCTAGGCTGGAAAGGGTGCAGAGTAAGGGGAACACTCCTCCATTGCTGGTGGGAGTGTACGCTGGTTCAGCCACTCTGGAATACAGTATGGCGGTTTCTCAGATAACTGGGAATCAATCTCCCCAAGAACCCAGCAATACCACTTCTGGGTGTATACCCAAAAATTGCACAGTTGCACTCCAACGGCATTAGCTCAACTATGTTCATAGCAGCATTATTTGTAATAGCAAGAACCTGGAAACAACCTAGTTGTCCTTCACCTGAAGAATGGATTAATAAACTGTGGTATATCTCCACAATGGAGTACTATTCAGCAGTAAGAAAAATGATATCCTAAAATTTGCAGGCAAATGGATGGATTTGGAGAATATCCATTTTATTGTGGGTTTCTTGGTTTTCCATATGAAGTTGAGTATTGCTCTTTTGAGGTCTGTGAAGAATTGCATTGGGATTTTGATGGTGATTGCGTTGAATCCATAGATTGCTTTTGGTAAGATTGCTATTTTTACTATGTTAATTCTATCTATCCAAGTGCATTTTCTGATATCTTCAATTTCTCTCTCCAAAGATTTGAAGTTTTTATCATACAGGTGCTTTACTTGTTTGGTTAGAATCACCCAAAGAAATTTTATATTTTCTCTGGCTATTGTCAAATTATAAATGAGCGAGGTATCACAAACCCAGAAAGATAAGCAGGGGATGTACTCACTCATTAGTGGACTTTAAACAAAAAAGCAAAAAGCAAACCATGCCCAAGCTGCAAACCACAACCACTAAACAGCTTGGGATCGGAAACACCTTGGACTGACAGCTTGGATACCACTCCCCCTAGAGGAACACCTGAATCAGTCTTGATGATTTTTTTTGGGGGGGGAATCCTACCCATGGGGGGATGGGGAGATGTGGAGAAGAAAGAATGACCTGATGTGGTGGGAGGGGGAAGGGACCTTGATTAAGGATATACAAGGATAGAAAATGTGACTTCTTTATTCATAATAAAATAATATATAATAAAAAAAGAAAAATCTGTCAATGCCATCCACCATATAAACAAACTGAAAGAAAAAAAATACATAGTTATCTCATTGGATGCTGAAAAAGCCTTCGACGAAATCTAACACCCCTTCATGATAAAGGTCTTGGAGAGATCGGGGACACAAGGAACATACCTAAAAATAATAAAAGCAATATACAGCAAGCAAACATCAAACTAAATGGGGAGAAACTCAAGCTATCACACTAAAATCAAACAAAACAAGGCTGTCCACTCTCTTATCTATTCAATACAGTACTTAAATTTCTAGCTAGAGCAATTAGACAACAAAAGGAGATCAAGTGAATACAAATTGCAAAGGTAGAAGTCAAACTTTCACTATTTGCAGATGATATAATAGTGCACATAAGTGATCCCAACCATTCTACCTGGGAACTCCTAAACTGGATAAACATCTTCAGCAATGTGGCAGGATACAAGATTGACTAAAAAAAAATCAGTAGCCCTCATATACACAAATTATAAATGAACTGAAGAAGAAATTAGAGAAACAACACCCTTCACAATAGCCAGAGAAAATATAAAATTTCTTTGGGTGATTCTAACCAAACAAGTAAAGCACCTGTATGATAAAAACTTCAAATCTTTGGAGAGAGAAATTGAAGATATCAGAAAATGCACTTGGATAGATAGAATTAACATAGTAAAAATAGCAATCTTACCAAAAGCAATCTATGGATTCAATGCAATCACCATCAAAATCCCAATACAATTCTTCACAGACCTCAAAAGAGCAATACTCAACTTCATATGGAAAACCAAGAAACCCACAATAAAATAATCCTATACAATAAAGGAACTTCCATAGTCATCACCACTTCTGACTTCAAGCTCTACTATAGAGCTATAGTAATCAAAGTAACTTGATATTGATATAAAAACACACACATGGATCAATGAAATTGAAGACCCTGTGATAAATCTACACACCTATAAACACTTTATTTTGGACAAAGAAGCCAATATTGTACAATACAAAAATAAAAAGATCTTCAACAAATGATGCTTGCATAACTGGATGGTAGTATGTCCCTGGTGCATAAGCTGGCTTTTTGGAACCTGTTCAGTCTGGTGGGATGCTTAGCTCAGCTTTGATGCATGGAGAGGAGCTTGGTCCTGCCTCAACTTGATAGGTTATGCTTTATTGGTTTCATGAGGAGTGGATAGGTGCATATAAAGAAGTGAGGGGAGGAAATAGGAGGAAATGAGGGAGGGGAAACTGTGATTGGTATGTAAAATTAAATTTAAAAATAAATTTTAAAATTCCCTTCTGAAAAATAGTAGTGAAATTACTACCACGCTGGGTATATGTCTCAGTAGTAGAATATTTTCTCACTATGCTCAATGCCCTGGGGTTAGATCCTTGTACTTCAAAAGAATATATTACCCACTTTCCTTTCAATACAATAAATTATGAGAATGAAAAGAATTAATACATATAAGCCAGTTAGAGTAGTACTCACAATCAGAACCATCCATTAAAAGGTATGTTAAAAGAACTGAGAAGTGATGTTAAATGGAGTTTTTTACATCTAAAAAAATTTAAACATCTGTCATGTTACAAAATCATTTGAGCACTACATAGAATATGTAAAAATATGTTTACAACATAGTTTGTACAAGTTTTACTTAAGAGCAATTGTAGACCTACATCTGTCATATATTAAACATTTGTTTCAGTTTATTTTTATTTCTTATATATTTAAACATGCATTTTCAATGTTTATATAAAATTAGCTATAAAGATTATAATTTTTATCTTTATTTTTATTATTAAATAATTCTTCCAAGTTGCTTTTACTTTACTTATTATATTTTTCTCTTTTTATTTTTCATTTAATCTTTAAACTCTTCTAAAGTTGGTATCTAATTTTGGCTAGTTTATCTTTCAACTTATATATTATTCACTGCCACATGGATTGGATATCTGAGACTTTATACTGACATAAGAAATTGCTACTAGAAACAGCTTGTTGACGTATTTTAGTAATTTCCATTTATCTTAGAATAAATTCTTGGTGAACCTATGAAGTAACACAATGTGTTTCTTATTTTTGTGTGGAGATCAGCTCAACCTCTAGAAATGGACCAATTTAAGTGGATCATTAGATCAGTCATATTCTCTCAAAATTATTTTTATATTCTACTCAGTGGTCTGTATGGCAGATTTTAGCATTTCTGAAGGTTAAATGTGTTAGTATTTTCCATTGAGTCTTTGGTTTTCATGAAATGATTGGGAAAGCCCTTCTTCATCTTTAGGTTATAAAATACTAATGAACAAAATTCTTTAAAATAAAAAAATTTTAGTGTCTTTGTTTCTATTTTTCACATAAAGATTATTTGATTCAGCTGTAATTAAATTGGTTTTAAACAATCAACATGAGGGTGACTTTATTAAATTTCTTTTCTACTTCTAAACTTGTTGCCATAAACATATTTATTAAATCTGTATTTTCCTTCTGCACAAATTTGGGATGTCTCACTTACTATTTCTTAAAATCCAGAGTATACAGGAGTTATTCTTTAGACTCTGTGATGTTACAGTTATTACCCATTCCTACATAAATACCACCGTCTTTTTATCATTTGTCCAGTGTAATTTATATGTAGTAGCATGGGTTCCTTGTAATTTTTTTCTTCACATCTTTATCTGGAATTTTTAGTATTAGAAGTGACATAAATATTAAATTTTCTGCCAAAAGCATTAAATTGATTCCTAAACTATTACAAACTCACTTGTTTTCTGAGAAAGACACTGTGAACTTTAAACACTTGTATAAGCTGGTGAAAATATACACCTTTGTGTACATATTCTGGCAGAAATAAATTCGATGTAAACCTTTATGGTGATTTCAGTGTGCTGCAGGTCCATATTACAATAAGATAATTAGTAGCTGCATATAAAAACTGAGCCTTCAAAAAGTGGCTAATGGGCTGGTGACAGAAAAATTATTTTACTTAAGTACAATCAACTTAAATTTACATTGTCTCATATTTATTGGATAAAGCTCATCTAGAATACAGCAGTTTTTAAAAGGCTATACCACAATATTCATAGAACTATTGACAGACAATATACTTAGCAAATTTTCCATTTAGTTTGAAACTATCCTTTAGATACAGACTTCTAGTCAAATGCTAAAAGCTAATTGGTTATATGTTCTTAAAGCCAACTCTACTATAAAAATATGTAATAGATATGCTCTATATGATTGGTACTGTACAAATAAAAACAGGCAGTGCAGCATTAACAATGTTTAAAATTCATTGGAGGACATAAACACAAATAACAATAATTGTTTTATAACAAGGCCAATGCCATAGAATAGAAAATAACAAAGTGCAGAGAAAATTCCAAGAAGAGAGAAATTATTTTTGCTATGGGGCATATGAAAGAAACAACAGAGGGCTGCATGAAAGAGGTGATAATTAAACTGCCTAGAGAATGTGGTTCATTCTCAAAAGAAAAAAAAAAGTAGATCAGAGAGGAAAAAGAATAATGACGATATTGAGAAGACTGAGAAGATGAGTAACAAAGGTCATGTTGGATAATAAGTGGTCTGGTCTAAATCATCATATGTACAGGGAAACAGAGAAATAGACTTATGAAGCAGACTGAGACTAAATTCAAAGGGCCTTAGATATCTGGACAAAGAATTAAAACATGGCTTCATAGCTAATAAAGAGTGAATAACATTTTATCAGATCACTGTCAACTGAGGTTATGACCTCAGAGCAGTAATAAATATGTGGTAACAACAATATACAGTTTTACAACTTAGAAATTTTACCCACTTCACATGACTATTACAACCATTTAGCAAGGTACAGAAAGGATGAAGGTCATTAATAGAGCATAAACCAAATACATCACAAATGTTAAAAATCCATTAAAAAGTATAATGATCTAAATGGTTTTTTATATTGACACACATCCAAGTAAGCCATAACAAAGAAACCAACTTAAGAATGGTACTTACTACTACAAAAGGAAGAGAATATTACTGCCACAGTGATTACAAAAGAAATGATGACTGGGAGATGGCTCAGAGGTTAATAATACTCATTTTTGTGGATTTCTTGGGTTTAATTTCAAGCACCCACATGATGGTTTGATATAGCCTAACATGGCAGTTTCAGGATATCTGATGCCCTCTTTCCAGAATCCTTTAGCACTGCATGTATGCTTTGCACAGACATACATGCAGGAGAAACACCCATACATACAAAATAAAAATAAATATAAGCTCAAAGAGCTAATAAAAATAAACATAATTTCGGACTATAAATTGAAAAGAGGCAATACATTATATGGATCATCAGATATTGGAAAGATGATACAATTTTTCTAAATTAGTAACAAATTTCACCTACTACAATGCCTCAAATCTTAAATTTAAGCCCCCCAATAAATGATTGGTCATGCTGGCACATAGATACAATGGTAGATAACTTTCTACAGTTAAAAGGTTATCTATGTAATGTGCCTAGCAACTTGAATTGTTAAAAATTATTCAAATTGTCAACAATCTGTACTGCTTAGAATCCATTCATTACCCAATACATTTGCATAGTTTTTTCATCATAAAACAATCATGCAGAATTATTACTAACATTGAAGAGGTTCAAGTTTGTAGCCTCATCTGACTTTACTTTAAAATGTTCATATGGAAACTATATAAAATAGACATGTATAGATATAACTATTTTGCTAAATTTAATTATTTCAATGACTCTGGTAGTTTGAAAGAAAATGGCCCTCATAGGCTCATAAAGAGTGGAACTATTAAAAATGGCCTTGCTGGCATAGGTATACCACTGTTGGAGGATGTGTGTCACTGGCGGTGGGCTTGAGGGTCTCAAATGCTCAAGCTAGGTCCAGTAGTTGGTTCTCGCTCTCTCTTCTGCCTTCAGATCCTGATGTTGAACTCTCAACTACTCCTCAAAAATCATGTCTGCCTGTACACTTTCATGCTTCCTGTCATGATGATAACAGACTAATCCCCTGAAACTATAAGCCCCAGTTACATATTTTCCTTTATAAGAGTTGCCATAGTCATAGTATTTATTCGTGGCAATAGAAACCCTAATACAAATTTTCTTGTAAAAATTCAGCTAAGGAAAGAACCAAACGAGCCTTAGAAAATTAGGAAAAGTGTGTTTTGGAGAGTGAAGGAAAGACAGCAAGTAGAAACTTTTATAAAAGTATCTAGAAGAACTGAGTTTTCAGCAATGCTGAAAACATAGAACACATCCCAGAGACAAAACTCCAAGTATTCAATTAAAGAAAGGATTACAGAAGCAGAAATAGATGGAGAATATACAGAAAGGGTCACAGACAAATATGATCACAAGTCCTGGGAATAAGGAATATCAGAACCATTAAAACAAGCAGACAAAACCAAAATTTGCTTGAGAGAAAATACCAGATTTTTTTTTAAGTTCATTTTGCCCTTCCATATCCCTGGGTTCTGCATGTACATAGATTCATCATTCATGGATAAAAAATATTCAGAAAAATATATCTGCAAATGAACAGGTATAGACTTTATTTTTTATTTTTCCATTATTCCCTAAAACAATTTAGTATAATAACTATAGCACTGACACGGTGTTAGATATAAGTAACCTGGAGATTTAAAGTGTATGGAAGAATATATACAAGTTATAGGCAAATATATTATGTCATTTTGCATAAGGGCTATGAACATCTGTGGATTTTGGTATACCTGGTGTCTTAGACTGAATCTACAATATATGTGAAGAAATGACTTTATATTTTATATGCTTATAGGATACCCAAATAATGAAACAAATCAGTTAAAAAAATGAAAATCAGGCAAAAAGCCAAGGTACAGCAACTTGAAGGTGGGAGATTTAAGGGGCTATATGAGATAAGAGGGTGGCCAAAGCCGGGTTCATTGGAACAGAAAATGTATGTTTTAACAATGATGGATAAAAACTTGCTAAAGAAGCCTTACTAGCCCACACTTAAGGATTAGGTGCAGATCTTTCTTACTTTGCATTTTATTGCTAAAGAGCTCAAACTGTGAAGTGTTTAATAATATTTCTACTTTATTACATTGCCTTTTAACTAAGAAGCATATGGCACTTCTCAAATAAAGAAGGCAGTATGTGCATTCTTCTAACCGACCCTCATATGATCCTTGCTACCACAGTTACATATGTACTCAGATATAAGGAACAGAATGCATTTTCCCCTTAGATTCCTCATACTGCTACAACTGTCATGGAATCTATTCATATCACCACAGCACGTTTCTTTTAAGGAGCAGATGTGAACACAGAATTCCATTTTTACTGAGGTGTATGATCACTTTAACCACATTTTGACTCATTTTTCTTTCCCAGCTTTCCCCATATTTTTCCAAACAGCAAATGTTTTGCACTGAGCCACTTCCCTAAATTATATGATCCAACATTTTAAATAAAGCAACATTTACTGCCTTACACAAGAGCAGAATTGTCATTTTATAATCCTCTGTTTTCAGATGGCCATGGCCTTCAGAGCAGGTCTTCTTAAAGCTATAAAACATCATTTGGTTTTGCACCTGTGGATACATATTTCAGGTGAATAACTCAGGCTGTTTCTCAAATATCCAGAGGACTGGATGACACTTAAAAGAAATGAATATGTGTACAGGCTTTATTTCTTATTGTTGGTAAACAAGAAGCTTGCATGCATTTAAGTAGTTGTGGCTTAGGTCACTATTTGGTAAGCCAAGACACCTGCAAAAGCCAGTGTCCAGACACCTCAATTCCCTGGAACCCCACCCTCAGGCTTGTTCTAGCTTCTGTATACAACAGCACTGAGAGCCCTCAAAAACTGAAAATATCCCAGTGTTCAATCCGAGGCAGCTACCTCACAAAGTTGTTTACCTTCCAATCCTAACATTCTAATGTCTGACCTCAGTCTGTGGGGCAAAAGCACAGCCAGTGAAGGCTGGGTGTCACAAAGACAACTCCAGTTGCCACTTGCACTCTTTCCCAGCCAGCTGGGACTAGACTGGGTGAGCTAGGGTGAGTCTTCGATGCAGCAGCCCTTTACTCATTGAAATGCTTTCTATTCAAATCATCTGCTTTCAGCCCAGGGCAGCCTGAATACTGGAAAGTTTCTAAGGTAAGGCAGCAACACAGAGCTGCAGCCACTGTTTCAGACCCAGCCACTGAACTGTTTAACAGCAATGTGGCCAGAGAGCAGAGTTAGTGGCAGAAGCAGAAAAGATTGGTTAGGGTAATGGCAGGCAATGCCATGACTTTTAAACACCTGGGAATTTCCAGCTCCCTAGGTCGCGGGATAATTGCCTGTTCCAGCCACATGACAAGAAGGAAAACAGAAAGCAGAGTGTCTATGACCCTGGAGGCAGAGCCCAGTAGCACAGCATCATCACCATAAAAGCTATAAGCCCTGAAATTGTCAGGGACAGCCTATGCCCACCACAACTGAAGGGGAATATAGGAGTGTCAGTGATTTAATCCACAATCTCCCACATCTGTCCTGGACACTTAATTCCCTCCTTTCCAGGGACTGTGAATCCGAGGTACTGTTCCTGACCTGTACAATGTCTAAGAACCTTGTAAATTGTCAAGAACACCTTTTCTCTCTCTCTCCCTTCTTTGGGTCAGTCTTGTTTGCACCACGTTTCCCCCAGACAGAAAAAAAAAAAAAGTTTACACGATCTATGATTGAATGTGTTGGTGACAGGCAGATGCTGCTTTCTATTCACCAGCAGGACAGCCTTAAACAGAATCCCTTCTCAACACTGCCGCCCCCTTTTGTAAGTTCCAGGGTAGCTTTCAGCCCAGATGTACTTTTCCTGTACTTTATAGCAACGGCAACTTTTGCATGGAATGATGAGTCTTAAATACTTGTTTACTAATGTCTACTCCTAAGTCCCTGGGTTGCACTGGGCTTAGGGGGTAAATGCAGGGACCAGAAGTAACCAATGAAGCCAAGAACTGTAACATATACTCAGCTTTCCAGATCTCTCTCTCTCTCTCTCTCTCTCTCTCTCTCTCTCTCTCTCTCTCTCTCTCGATAGTAACATTAAGCTATTTGTTCCACTCCAGGGATTCAAATCAAGATGAGCCACTTGACGGTTATTTTTTCTAAACTCCCTTTCTGAGATTCCCCTCACAAGGAATCTGAAGGGCAACTTGATAATGGGCAATCTTCACCCTAGAGAGACAGAGACAAAGCTTCACACAACCTGGAAAACCCCTGCTCAAAGGGGCAGGGAGATTTTTTTTTTCCCAGGATGAAGAGAGAGCATCTTAAGGTGTACAGGACCACTCCTTTAAGTTGTAAGGCAGAAAGACAGAGATGGTTCTGGGCCACCAGCAGTCTTGTGCTCCACAGAAATTCCCAGACACAGGAGCCTATATTGGGAACCCCCTGCAGCTCCACCAAGCAACCACTAAAGCCAGCCTCCATGGATTGCTCTCCTGACCATAGGCAAAAATAAATAAACAGACAAATAAGACAGAAATACCCAGTGGGAAATTGCCTTTCAGGCTACAGAGCGATTCACCCACAGATCACCAAGATTTTGCTGGAAAATTACAAAGCTCCAACTCTCCCCTACCTCATCAAGCAGGTTCCTATAGGTGAGGAGCCCCTGGCCCTAAACTTTGAATGAGGGCTTAAAGAAAAAAAAATAAACTGGCGAGATTCCAAGTGGAGAAACTAGCAGGACAACTGGAGCTTGTATGACCTTAGCCTTCCAGATGCAGAAGAGAGCCTATGCCAAAGAACCAACTCTCGGTACCACGAGTAGAGTCTACCTTACCTGAGTCTTGCGAAACCACGAGCAAGGTCCAGCAGGTCTCAGGCATGTAGTTCCATGTCTAGGGCGAGATGGAGAGTGGAGTTCAGAAAGAGCACAGGCTTCCAGGGTGGTCAGTAACGCTGCCCAAAGATGAGTGGGATGAAGGAGGCGTTTGGAAGACTGTCTCCCAAGCTGCCAGGTTCACTCCACTTCCAGTCCTTAGCCAAAGAGGATGCCAGGGAAGTTCGGAAGATTTCTAGAGTTCGGTGACGCTCTGTGGACTTTATCGGGAACCTGAGAGAGGACGGGTTCCAAGAAGGTTGCTAAAACCATTAGGTCCTTTAGTTAGAATGGCAGGTACCACCTCTCTGCTCAGTGACTGGATTCTAAGATTCTTCAGAGCGACTTCGCTTTAGTGCAGCCTCCTTCCAGCCGCACCTTGTCCAAACCAAAGGATGCGCGCCACGCTGGGACGCCAGAATGTGGCTTGCCTTAGCCGGTGTCACAACCACTGCTTGTGGGGTAAACGAGCTCTAGAAGGCAGCAGAGCCGCCGGCTCAGCCAGGCTGCGGTGCAGACAGCCCGCATAAACCCCGCTCGCCCGCCTCCCTTCTGCGCCTTTTCAGCGCTTCCAGTAGTCCTCGGGTCGGTGCGCAGAAGCCCTCAAGGACCAGAGTGCGAGGAGTAAGCCCCGGGCTCCTGCTCCTCTCTCATCCTGTCACTGTCGCTAGCTCCTCTGAAATATGCCTGGAGTAGGGAAGTGGGAGGGTAGTGGAAGTCACCCAGAGCCTGGGCTTGGTTGCTAACAGTTTGGTGCCTCCTGGCTGACTGACTGCAACTGGGAGGTGCAAATTAGAAAAGGACCACTCTGGTGCGTCACAGCAAAGGGTTGCTTGTGCTCCTCCTCTTTTGCTCCCCTTTTGGATTTGGGAGCGTCAGGAGGGAAGGCCGAATGAGGAGAGTGGAGGAGAGAAGCTGCTAACCTAAGTCCCCCATCCCCTGGTTTAAAAACCCGCTTCTCTTACCTTTCCTGGGAGAAGGGAAGCGTGTCGCTGCAGCGCCGTCTAGTGTCCTTCCCAGACTAGGCTGCCATAAAGGATTGAGCTGAGCGTTCAGAAGCTCAGTGCAGGTGTGGAAAGTCAGGAAAGCAAAGTTTTTCAGCTTTTCTGGTCCCCAATTCCAGCCACTGAACATAACAGCTAGACCAGCCGGTTATTTACCTGCTTGTTTACATGCAGGCCGTAACTTAACGTTTTTAAAGACGAAAGCTACCAGGTTATCTAATTTTAGTTATAATTAAGCTTACTAATACATAAAAGAACTCTTTTCCAGTCGCACCTGTGTTAAAGATCCGGAACTTGCAGGGTTTTCCAGGCCTTAGGGTAGGCAGATAACATTCTGGAAAATGGGGATGGTCTCACAGCCAGACCCAGAGATGGGATTACTTGTCCTTAAGCCTGAAGCTCATTAGCCATGCTCCTGAACACCTGCACTCCGATGATGTCAGGAAGCCCCAAACCACTCTCTTACTGCTAAAGCAGAGAAAGAACCTGCGGGATCTCGACAGCGGCGGTACAGAGTGCAGTTTCTACCTTAACTGTCTTCCCCAGCATTCCCGGGGGTTTTCGATACCGTGCTGATTAACATACTTAACAGGATTGCTCATTTAACGGGTCAACTGAGCGCTGTGCGCTAGAATTTGCTGCTACACTGAGCTCCTATTAATTTATCTTTCTGTGCACTTTCTCCAGCTGTTCTCCCGAGGCTGCTCCAGTGCTCTGCATTAGCCCACAGAAAGCCAGCTCGTGCGGGAGACAGAAACAAGGACCAGAAAGGGATAAGCCCTTGGTGTGCCTTTGCACAGCGCAGATCCGTGCCTTTCTAGTTGGTTTTCTTTGCCTGCCCCCCCCCGCCCCCAATCAGAGTGCACTCAACTTTTAAAATTAATGCCTGTTGATGGGTAAAGTTGCTCTTGCTCTTTCAACCAACTTCACTTGCTCTCACTTCTTTTCCCCTAGAGGATCATTCTTCTTACGGTATCTGACAAAACCCCACCTCATAGCATATTCCATCTGCAACTGGAGTTAATTTTAGAAATCGTAAGAAGTCACCGTGAAAGGAAAAGTCCTTATGGTAGGCAGCAACTGGCAGTGCCAACCATTCTCCCTGTTTTGTTGTTGTTGTTGTTGTTGTTGTTGTTGTTGTTGTTGGGTTTTTAACGCATGCCTGAGAGGAGTTGTTTTTGAAACAGAAAATGCCCTATAATTTCTATTTGTTAATGATTCTTTGTTTTCACATAAAACACAGTCCCTAGACAGGAATGGCCAGCTGGTTCTCCTTTGTCCTTTGCTACAGTGCTCCTGAAAACTTCCCAGCATGCTTGCCCAACCTTCATCTACATTTCCAGCCAACCCCTACTGGGCCTACATCACCGTTACTGGCACTCATGACACTTGCTTCCTTCCATCCAGCTGGCAGACCATCAGCAATACATACAGGGTGTGAGCCACAGTAGAAGAGTTCTTATTCCTTGATCAGCTCACAGATGTACACATACTGACTTTCAATATAAAGTCAGTCCTCAAACTCTGGGTTTAGATTATCAGTTGAGCTGTCCTGGGTGAAGACATATGCCTAAGCTATAAGACCCTTCACTTTAGAAGCCAGTATGCAGGGCTGGTGGATCCCATTCACAATACTGTCCAGGGTTATTCCTCAGCCAGTCATCAATGTACAGAAAGTCTGTACATTTAACACAAATCATAGATCTGAGAATGGAAGGCTCCATGCCTGCAATCCCAGCACTGGAGGCTGCAGGCAATAATAAAATTGCCATAGGTTTAAAGTCAACCTGGGCTATGTACTAAAATTCTTGTCTCAAAAATAAACCCTTTAAAATGCAGTCATATTGTTGATCAACTTCTCACCAACATTCTATACCCAGTTTTACAAAACTTTAATCACTAGTATCTGTATATACATCAAACACTGTATCTTTTCTACCTACCAAAGTATACTCTTTTATATGACTGTCATTTCTTCAATACTTGCTCTATTGAGCAGGGCTGGTATTTAAGTCTCATAAATACCTAAATCTGGTTTACCTTACTGTTTTAGGTAACATCACCCTTCATCAGAGATTTTAAGAAGTGTTTTCACAATTGGGAATTTAAAGCACCATGGCAGATCAATGAATTTTCTTTAAATGAGAGAGAGGGTGTTGATTCCCATCAAAGACAGCTGCTTGTTTAGCCAATTCTTGTAGTCTGATTAGTGGTTAAACTATGTGATCTCAAAGGAGACAGGGCTATGGGGCCAAACAATACAGAATGGAAATAAGCTCAAAAATGAGAACAGTTTCAACTTGGTGACACTTTATGCTTTAGTCCTTTGTTAAATCCCACTCTAATCCATATATCATCAGCATGGGGACATCACCTATGAGCTTGTTAGAAATGCAGACTGTCGGACTCTAAGTCTAAGCCTAATGAATTAGAATTTGTGCATAACTAATTATATTACCAGCTAATTTCATATACACACTAACATTTTTAAAGAAAATCTTTCAGCTTAGCAAGCTCAGGAGAGGAAAGGGACAATAAGTTTAATTTCCCAATAACTACTAACAAGCTCTTTCTCTTTGAGAAGCACCTAAAAACAAGGCCACATTCATATCTGTTTAGGCTAATTAGGGCCAGTCTATTTCAAGACTAAGAGCCATCTTGAAATTATAAAATGTGCCCTTCCTACAGATGGCCTTGCTGTACAAATAAATACCCATAGTTAAATGACAGAAATAGGGAGAGTGTGGGCATGACTTAATACAACTCAACTGTTACTGCTTAACTACCAGACCAATCCCCCATCTTAATAGAATACATCCATAATCTACCTAATTTAAAAAAAGGATCTTACATTCTTGTTCTTAAACCTGGTTTATGACCTGAATTACTGGGTGAGGAGCTTGTTAAAGATTTCTAAAACCATACACAAGATCTTCTATATAGAAATTTCAATATTAGGTCTCATTAAGTACCAAATATGTCTCTAGGAAAAAATTAGAACTCGTGAAATTATTAATTTTACTACAAACAAATTCTTTCTGAAAACAAGCAACTAAAATAATATAAGCAAAGTAAAAATAAAAACTATAACATGGGAGAAGAATTGGAGACACTTCAAACAGCAGTATTTTGTAAACATATAAAGTGCTCTTACAAATCAATTTGTGAAAAATCAATCCAACAGAAAAATAGAGCCAATGAGAAGGTCTAGTAAGTAAAGAAACTTGCTTTGCAAACCTGGCCCAGTCTGCTTCCTAGAACACAAATAAAGGTACAGAGAGAGAACCAACTTCACAAGTTGTCCTCTGACCAAACCTGTGAAATGTCACACATGCATTCATGCCATGTGCACGTACACCAACACAATATAAACAACAACAACAATAATAAAGCATTATAAGAGGGAAAATAGGCAAATGACATAAACAGTACTAGAACTAAATGGAGATACATAGATTTAAAGGGAACTGCAACTTTAACTATAACATGGGAGAATGAACAGTGTATACAAGCACAAGGAAACATAGGTTGTCTCATTTAGCTCACTGGAGTTAAAAAATGAGGGCAGTAACCTCAGAGAACAATGTGTCAATGTCCACTGAATTGTTGATACTTGCCTGGTCATATATTCAAATTTTCAGGTGAACATATAAGAACAGGCAACTGTGCTGGTTTTAAGAAGAGAAGGTGATAGGTAATGCGCAATGAGAGGCAGATTTATGTTTCATTGTGTATTTTGGTATGTGGGTTTATTTTTCATATGCTTATTACTTAAATCCACTTTTATACTTCTTACTTTGTGATTTTGAGTGCCTCCCACTCCACAGGTTCTATCATGAAAGTTGGCTTAACCAAAGAAATATAAGAAGACATAA
The DNA here is from genome assembly GCA_004025045.1 of Sigmodon hispidus. Classification (NCBI taxonomy): domain Eukaryota; kingdom Metazoa; phylum Chordata; class Mammalia; order Rodentia; family Cricetidae; genus Sigmodon; species Sigmodon hispidus. The sequence continues at coordinate 20,109 of PVIH01015241.1, forward strand.
TCTTGTGTTTCTGCTATCCAACTGGGTAGCTCATGCTCCAAGTAGAATGTATGGTACAGCAGTAACTAATTAATGCAACTGACTTTACATTTAGGAGCATTAATTGTATGGGTTTTTTTTCCCAATGAGCCAGTGTGTCCCTTGAAACAATCTAATCATGTATTGCTAAGCATTTTATTACATAAAAGTTGGGACATCCATATGATGGGATGCTATGAAGCTTTTAAATGCAAAGGGGCAACTGTGTAGTTACATGGACATATTTGAAAAATAAAGTGTTAGGCAGTACAAGTTGCAGAATGGCATACATATGGTGCTTACATTTGGGTTAAAAAATTGAGCAGAATAATGTATATCTATCTGTATGTGCTTAAAGAAGACACTTGAAACTAATTGTACTTTTACCTTTGAGAAGATTTCAGCACTGCCGAAAGTCAGGAGGAGGGAGATAGCTCTGAGCATGTTTTATATTGTCCCTGTACGTTTACTACTTGAACTCATGCAATGCACTACCCTTTCAAAAGTAATTTACATTAATTTAAAAAGTATTATTATGTTTAAATAAGCCCAAGTGATAAATTAATACCTAAGAAATTGGGTACAAGCAATTTCTGGTAATGCAGGTCTATAATCTCAGCTATGATGAGTTTTGCAGTATTTTAAAATGTGAAGCACAGACCTAATGTATATGCTGCCCATTCTGAGTATTTACTGTATTTAGCCAAGATAAATGCAAATATATGTATCACAGGTATATGTGTGTGGATGGTCATAATAGCCATATTTAGAATGATTAAAAGTCAGAACAATCTCAGTGGCTAACAGCAAGTGGATAAATACACACCTCCAGGTGCACTCATGAAATCAGACCATCAAAATAATGATGCAAGTAAACTACACTACAGTTTTTCCACATAGGAGACCACGGAATCAAAGATGACCCGCTTTCTACAAAATTCTAGAAATTAGAAGTGAATCCAGCCAGACATTAACCCAAAAATCTATGAACACCTGATCTTTGACAAAGAGGCCCAAAATAGTCAATGGAAAAAAGATAGTATATTTAACAAATGGTGTTGGCATAGCTGGATGGAAGTGTGTAGAAAAATGCAAATAGATCCAAGTCTGTCACCCTGCACAACACTCAAATCCAAGTGGATCAAAGACTTCAACATAAACCCAGCCACTTTAAACTTGATAGAACAGAAAGTGGGAAAAACACTTCTACGAATTGGCACAGGCCACCACTTCCTAAATATAACACCAGTGGCACAGACACTATGACCAACAATCAATAAGTGGGATCTCCTGAAGCTAAGAAGCTTCTGCAAAGCCAAGGACACTGTCAATAGGAAAAAACGACAGCCTACAGATGGGAAAAGATCTTCACCAACCCTACAAGTGATAGAGGACTGATCTCTAAGATATATAAAGAGCTCAAGAATCTAGAACCCAAAATCTTGAATAACCCAATCAAAAAATGGGGTTCAGATCTAAAAAGGGAATTCTCAGCAGAGGAACTACGAATGGCTGAAAGGCACCTGAAAAAGTGCTCATCTTTAGCCATCAGAGAAATGCAAATCAAAACAACTTTGAGATACCACCTAACACCTGTTAGATTGGCTAAGATAAAAAGCACAGATGACAGCCTATGTTGGAGAGGATGCAGAGCAAGGGGAACACTCCTCCATTGTTGGTAGGAGTGTAAGCTTGTTCAGCCACTTTGGAATGCAATATGGCGGTTTCTCAGAAAATAGAGAATCAATCTCCCCAAGGACCCAGCAATACCACTTCTGGGTGTATACCCTAAAGAGGCACTTTCACACTCCAAAGGTATTAGCTCAACTATGTTCATAGCAGCATTATTTGTAATAGCAAGAACCTGGAAACAAACTAGATGTCCCTCAACTGAAGAATGGATTAACAAACTGTGGTACATCTACACAATGGAATACTACTCAGCAGTAAGAAAAAATGATAACCTAAAATTCGCAGGCAAATGCATGGATTTGGAGAATATCCTCCTGAGCGAGGTATCACAATCTCAGAAAGATAAGCAGGGGATGTACTCACTCATTAGTGGTCTCTAAACAAACAAACAAGAAAAAAAGCCAAGCATGCCCAAGCGGCAAACCACAACCACTGAACAGCTTGGGATCAGAAACACCCTGGACTGACCCTTAGGACCCCACTCCAACTATAGGAACAACTGACTCACTCTTGAGGGAGGGGGGGACAAAACTGGATTTGGCCAGGAGTGGAGACTGATCCAAGCATTATTGGGTCAGTGGGACCATAGGACTGTCTGCTCCCTGCCCAGGGAGGGGATGGGGAGTTGCGGAAAAGAAAAAATGACCTGATATGGTGGGAGGGGTAGGGGACCTTGAATAAGGATATACAGGGATGGAAAAAAAATTCAGAGGGAAAGATGAACACAAAGTAAATATATGTGTAGCAATCTTAAAAAAAATTACAATACAACATTACAACCAGGTTGTTCGCAATAGTGGAACTGATTCTTTTGGATTTCCTTACTTTTGAATTTATTTGTATGTTTATAGTTGTTTATATCTGTACTTAATTCCATATAATTTCCTGCAAATTATGATGAATTAAAAATAGACTATACTGAAGATTTTCTGAAAAAAAAAAAAGAAGTGAGTCCAGAAGGTGAAGTGTTCTTTGAATTGAGGAAAGACAAGTAAGGATTAGAAAGGGATGTGCAGAGATGTCTGAGTTAGAATGGTTGCAAAAACATGGGGACTGTGGAAGGCTTTAGGCATGTCATGGTATTAAACATTTCAATGGCTGCAACAAATGTCAACTATACACAGCTGTGCTCTTAAAGGCAGTAATGTAACTCTGGACAATGACAAAGCAAAGTACAAAGTAAAAGCAGAGTGAACTAAAGACATTTTATCAAAATAGTCAGCAAGCCAACATTCAGTAATGCCCACTGCTAACCAGCCACTAAGGAAGGCCAGCTGGACCACAGTGGATCTCACTGCATGTTCACAAAACAGACAAAACAATAACAGCTATAAAAGTCCTTACATTATTAAGTTCAATCTAAAGAGGATAAGGGGCAGCCAGAACCTATATTTCTTAATATAAAAAAAATGGTAAGACTCTGAAGAAAAGCTCAACCTTTCTTATAAAGTTAGACACATGCCCAGTGTAGAATAAGCCATCCTCCCTCAACTCTGAACAACCTAAATGCCTTTAAAATGGTGAGAGTCTAAGTAACTATGATACCTTTATACCATGGAATAGCATTTGACTATGAAAAGGAATGAAAGCTGACATGCCATTACATGGATGCAAACACAAGCTATTACCAGCTACAAAATTCCATTTGAGTTACAGTCCAGAGAAGACTACTTTGAAGTTGTAAGAAACCTTTTTTAAGAAAAAAAATCAAAGGAAGCATCCTTTATCATGTAATATGTCCATTTGTCCAATCTCTAGACATTCTCAAGATTTGCCTGTCACACCCTTCTCTTTCCCTCCAATTAGCCAACCAGGAGTACATGATGAAGTTGAACCTCAGCCACTGAGGAACAATCAAGCTCTTCATTGCCTTAAGAATAAAAGACAGAGGCCACTTTGGCCATGTGCTTGCTATGCTGTTTTTTTGTTTTTTGTTTTTTTTTTTTAAGAGAGAGATGGTCATATTTTGCTGCATATATGAACAAAATTCTAAACTTATTTTTTCTTTAATGGGGTATCCTGGGTAATTTAGAAAGACTTAATGTCAAAAGGAAAGTAAAACTGGAGAGCTGGAGATACAGCTCAGTGGTGAAGCACTTGCCTAGCATGTTCAATCCCTAGTACTGATTTAAAAAAATGATAGTTTTCATCAGTGGAAGGAAAGTTATGGTGATAAGGTGCATACTATCAAATTACACAATCTGAGAAGACATATGTGTCCAAGAATTAATGAAAGAAAGCACACTGAATATCAACAGGAGGAGGAGGAAAGAAAAATGAAAGGAAAGAAAGAGGAAGGAAGAAGTAATGAAAGGAAGGAAGGAAAACAAAAAAGAAAAACAGCATTTGTGTACTTGTTTTGACAAAAGGGACTGGAGTGTTGGTCATAAGATACTAGAAGACAAATATTTTATTAAACAATTGTGGAATCAAATAATTAAGTAGGTTTGAGACTGACTGCCTTAATTTTAGCTAGAACACTGCTGCATAAACCTATATCTTTTTATTGCTGTACAAGCTACAGAGTTTGGAATGATCACGCACTTAATCGATTTTCATTACAGCCTGTAGTTCTGTTACTGTATTCTGCCTCCCCCTCATTGGAGTATATAAGCTAAAACATACCCCAGCAATTAAAATTACATGCGGAAATTCAGTCTTTAATTAGCACTTTTGTACTTTAATAATACATCTTTTCCCCTACAGATAAAAGTTAAAGGGCCACAAATTGTGTGTGTGTGTGTGTGTGTGTGTGTGTGTGTGTGTGTGCATGTGCACATGCATTTGTGTGTGTGAAGTTGAATTTACATCTTCCATTTTTTATGGGGCTTTTTTTCCTCTTTTTCCTCCATGCATCATTCTGCTTTCATTAAATCAAGTTACTTTTCATTGAATTAAGTTTCTCAGAGATATAGATTAATTTTCATCAGTGAGGGATGTTTTCTGCCACTCACTCCTGAAATACTTCTCTTCTCCTTCCTTCCTTTTTTCTGGTGCATGGTTGGGTATATTTGATGGCATTTCATGTTTTCTCAAAGTTTTCTTTACAGTAGTGTACTCACACACTTTTTTCAGATTGTATTGTAGTGCCTTCCCGATAAAAGACAATCTCCCTTGCTTGAAAGCTAAAAAGAGAGAGAGAGCTTTAGTTTCACCACATCACACATAAAGAGAGCTTTCATATGGGTGAGCAGAGAAGCAGAGGAAAAGGCAGATCACAGATCAAGTGTCATCGAGTTTTAATTTTTTTCAATGAATATTAGTAGATCTTTTTTGACTGTTAATGTTTTTAATGTAAATTTAAAATTACATTGTTTCCCATTCCATTCCCTACCAACAAAGCCTTCCAAATTCATGACATTACTACTTTAATTGTTCTTACAAATGTGTATGTGTGTACCTGTATATATTTTTAAATACATAGATACAACTTTCTCAGTGCTGAACATTGAGTATTGGATAACCAATTGGTGTGATCTTCCCTGGGGAAGACTAGATCTTCTGCTCTCAGCACTTTTGAATTGCCTAGTATTGAGTATGTATTTCTTTGTCTGCCTATACACCCTTAAAACAATATCCAGTTTTATTTTTTTCTTCCATTTCCTATGCTTGTTTCCCTTGGTCTGTGGAGCTCTTATTAATGTGCCTTCCTGACAAATACTTACCAGAAGGAGTAAGATTCTCAAATTAATGCGGAACAGACAAGGATTCAGAATCTTCTCTACAAACAGAAGGTGGTGTTGTGAATGTCACAGTAAAGGCAATTTTAGGAAGAATCAGAGGATTCATTGCAGAGATAGCATCTAATGATGGCTTCAAATACAGGTTAATATAAAGAGGGAGAATTACAGACAGAGAGAGAAACATAAACACAATCACTTGTCAGTAACTGAGTCCAGCATATAGCACACACTATTTTTATGCATTGAATATATAGCACTTAAATACACAGACAACAATCTCTGCTCAAATGAAATTGAAATTCTAGTGTGCTAGTGGTATATATATATATATATAAGCAATATGTATAATATAGCTTAAAATGTTGTTGTAGAAAACATAAAATATGATAGGAGATATGAACAAGGACAAGATAAATGTAATTTGAAGTAAGGTTTCCAAAGAAAGCATCAGAGGAAGTGTATAACTTGAGAAGAATTTTAAAGAGAATGTATGAAGAAATTTATCCTTTATCTAGGGGAAAATGTTGCAGGCAGGACTAATAGAAAGTGCAAAGGCCTTGAGGCAGGATCATACCTAACAAAGAACAGCAAATTGACCAGTATGACAGTGACTAAATGCAAGTGGTATGGTTTAAGGTGAAAAAAGTAATGAGCAGTTCAGAAAGTGTAAGAATCAGCAAGGGTATATGACAGATAATTGCCGCACTGTAAGAGAAAGGGAAACATGCCCGATGAGGCTGTGGCACAGCATCTGCACAAAGGTGGAAAAGAAGGAAAGGCCTAGAAAAATAGATTAGGAAAATTTGCGAAGAGTTTCAAATGTGAGAATAAAGATCCTATGTTTGAGCCAGTGGGAAAGAGAATCTTTTTAGACATTAACCTTTACAACCCCGAGTCATAACGATGGACTTGCTGTTTTCTCCCCATCCTTTGTGTTTTTCCTACATTTACCTGAAATGGGCAAGCAGTGGGGTCAGAATCAGAACAGTGGTAACAACTGTGCAAGGTTTCCCCTCTATCATCTCCATCTTTGCTTCATCTTGTGACAGGTAGAAGACCTATGCCTGAAATGCCATTGTTTTATATTTTTTTTAAAAATTTCATGTTCAAAATATTTCTACCACACATGCTTACTTTATTTTTTATATATTAAATATCCATTGGTTCCAGTGAATTTCCAATAAATTTAAAAGTACAAACTGCAAAAAAAAAATGTTCATGTTCTACTATCTTGTCAGGCAGGAAATTTTCTCCTTATATCTCAGCCAAATCTTTTTATCTTTGGTTTACTACCTACTGAGGCAAGAAATTCTTCATTATCCTGGATTTCTGAAGAAAGTAATAGAAAAATAAGCTTCAGACTGAAAACCCTTTGTCTCTCATGAAGAAAGGAAGTCAATATTTATTTATTTTTATAATCACCAGGAAACCCTTTGCCAAAGGAAAGTCAGATATTAGTAAGGATCAGCACATTTACCAGAATAGGGGAAGTCAGTTATAAATAGATTTCTAAATCAATTGATTGGAGTTTGGGATTTTTATCACTGAAGGAAGAAAATCCTCTGTGGTCTAACTAAAGAAAATCTCAATCAAAGAGCAAAAAGACAGAAATATGAAGCAAAAAATGCAACTGACACAAATGGTTTTGCTATATTAATAGCTAATAGTCTCCATAGAATGATGCTTTAAATTGGAGCTAGAATTCAAAGAACAATCCTGCAGGTCAGGTTGCAGCACGAGTGATTTTCAAAGACTGAGAAATTGAAGCTAATCTTAAAGAAAGAGAACTCCATAAGGCAATTAATTAATGCGGTGTGTTGTTAGAGCAACACGCACACAGAATTCTAGCAGTTTAAAGCATCAGCTGTCACTTCAGCTCATTTGTGGCACAAGAAGACTGCTCTTTTTAAAGATGTTCTGACAGCACGTGATTGTGTGGCATCTTCTAGGTCCCTGCTTCTTAAACTGGGGATCACACCACAATAAAGAATGGGGGAATCTTGAAAATTTTGGCAATAATGAAAAAATTTTTTCTAGATGAGTAACAACGAAAATTAAATTCAAAATCAAATGCAAAATATGTCTGAGGTGCTTCTGGCATCTCTCAGCTGTACTGAATCACATGGCTGCACTGCAGCCTTGGCAATGAAAACATAACACGAGTACTTCACACTATTTATGTTGCTGACTTGCGTTTTATAAAAAAGTTGTTAAATTAACTTTGGCTTATGAATAAGACAGAATTTCCAGCAATTTCTGAAGAGATCCTAAACATACTTTGCCATTTTGTACTGCATATTTATGCAAAGTGACATTTTCAATACAGACAATTATAAAATTAAAATATCTATCAAATCTGAAAAAATATTGAAGATGCTCTACATCCTTCAGTATTAGCTATTCAGAAAGTTTTCGTTACTTTATAAAAGATTTATTATTTTAAATTGTGTAGAATGCAGGAGGTACTAGGTGTTTGTCAGTACAGGTGTCTGAGGAGGACAAAGGTGTCAGATCCTCTGTGTCTGGAATGGCAGTCATTTGTGAGCCTCCATTGGGAATCAAACTCTGGCCCTCTGGAAGAGCAGTGCATGCCCTTAACCACTGAAATGTCTCTCTAGTCTTTACATTTTAAAATATCTTTTTCACGTGTATTTTTAAATTAAAATAAATATAATTACATTATTTTCCACCTCCAATCTCTCCCATGTCCCCACTTCCCACTCCCTCTCAAATTCATAGCTTCTTTTTCTTTAATTTTTACACATGTGCACATGCGTGCACACATAGACACACACAAATATGTAAATTCAACCAGCAGATTCCATTTAAGGTTGCTTGTATGTATATGTTTTTAAGGCTGACTGCTTGCTAATTATTGGGTAACTAATAACTCATCCCTTTCTCAGTATTCCTTTATCACCTGTAGTTCTTATCTAAAATCACTTGAGATTTTCCCTCCTAATTTAGCATGCCTATTGCTGTTGTCATTGTTCTGGCCTCGTTTAAGCAGCCATGTTGTTGATAAATTATAACTGGGGCTTCCCTATCATTTCTAGGAGGCATAATCTCACAGTAGAATTCTTGGTCTTTCGACTCTTACAGTCTCTGAGCTTCATGTATGGGGGTTGTTGTGTTGTAGATGTGTCAGCCAGGGCTGGGCAACCCACAATCCTTTGTGCTATGCACCTTGACTAGTTTTAGCTTTCTGTAGCTGTCTCCATCTGCAGCAATGTGAAGTTTCTTCAAGAGGGGGGAGAGGTATACTTCTCTGTAAGTATACAGGATAAACATTTAGAATGAAGTTGAGAATTATACTAGTTTAGGTAAGTAGCTATAGTAGGTTCTACTCTACTACCCTCTAAGACTGTGCTTCTCATCCTGTGAGTCATGACCCTTTCGGAAGGTGAGTGACCTTTTCATAGGGGTTTCCCAAGATCATTGGAAAACAGATATTTACATTGTGATTCATAACAAGCAAAATTACAGTTATAAAGTAGCAATGAGATAATTTTATGGTCATGGTAGCAGCATTAGAAAGGTTGAGAACCATTGTTCTAAGATCACCTCATTAACCAAGTGGTTGGCTAGGTCTAATAGTATTAGGCATGGTTTCCTTACTGTTCAAAAGGCCTTAAGTCCAATTAGACGTGTGTCGGTTTGCCACTGTTAAAGCTTTAGAGATAATCTAGCTATACTGGTTCATGGGTAAGTTCATAGGCATTACAACTGGGTAAAACTATTGATTTCTTTCCTCCTCTGGTATTTTGTATAGTTCCTTTTAGTACCATAAAAATCTAGTCCTCAGGGAGGATGCATTTGCTTGCGTCAGATCCTGAGTCCTGCTACAGAAGTGGGTGGTGATTTCAGCAATGGAGACTTAGCTTCAACTTCTGGGTGACAACCAAGGGACTCGCCTGATCAGGAACTAGTAAGTAGGGTTCCTATGCTTGGTACTGGAGTTTCTGTTATATAGTCTATGTCTAGCCCCTATAATTAAATTCTTAATGTAAATAAGCACATCTATCTCCTTTTTATACAAAGTTGACTTCATCTTTAATAAATGGTAAAATCATATGTATGCCAAAGAACTGCTTTAAACTTGTTGTTATTATTTATTATCAGCATAAGTTTGATAAAAAAAAAAACTATTTTTGTACCCAGATATCCCAGCTCACATAAAAATTTCTCAGACAAAAGGGAATGACAAGTAGAAAATGTAAAAGAACCTTTGACATTCTACATTATCAAAAACCACTTTAAGTATTCTCAAAAATCGGGGCTGGAGAGATGGCTCAGAGGTTTAGAGCACTGGCTGCTCTTCCAGAGGTTCTGAGTTCAATTCCCAGCAACCACATGGTGGCTCACAACCATCTGTAATGAGATCTGGTGCCCTCTTCTGATATGCAACCATACAGGCAGGCAGAATACTGTATACATAATAATAAATAAATCTTAAAAAAAAGTATTCTCAAAAATCAATTTATCATCAAGTATATAATGGTCAAATATATAATATTGCTGTGTGTATTTGAAAAAAGCCTTATGTGTGTCAATTTTTATTAAGCTTTTAATGATTGGAAGGGCAGGGAGGGGGAAGGGAACTTGAACAAGGATATACATGAATAAAAATATGACTTTATTCATAATAAAAAAGCATTCTAAATATGTCTCAAAATTTAAATAAAAGTTTATGGAATAAAAAAAATTGATTATTCAGAACATTTTCTTTAGCTGATATCTTAATACAATAATAATCATAGTTTCTTAGGAAGTATTAGAACAGAACAAGAGCAAACTCCCGCAGTGGCTTTATCACTTCATGTTATAAACAGATGGCCTTATAATCTGTTTGAAATTTAAAGAAAAAGATCTTTTTGAAACTTTACTCCATTTCTAAAAGTGCCTACTTTGTGCAGTATAACTTAAAGACATCAAGAGCCTTTTTAAGCCTCTGAGAAAAACTGCCCTCAACACCCAGCTCTATACCTACCTCAGACATGAATATTCACGTGTTAGAATATGAGACAACATCTCAGGGATCTGAGTAAGTTTTATTTTATTTCCTGAGAAGTTACCAAAGAAAGCTCACACTTGTCAAAAATATCACTAATTAACTTTCAAAAACTAAAAATTCACTTTGTTGGGCTTTCATTGCATACTGGGTGTTTTAGATCACACACATCGAAGCAAAGCGAGGCTTCGTGCACAACATACCAGAGTAGGATTCAGAAAGTCTCAGCCATTTTTCTTTTGTTGTTATTTAAACTGTACTTCTGTTATTCATCTGTTCCTCATCTGGTATCACTGTTTATTTTTTTCTTGAAATTGTGATGAATATTGTCACCTGACAACAATGTAGCACAGAAAAGTTTCTGCAAAGCATTAAATGCCTTCAAGATAAATATCAACTAGTTACTATTATAGTGCCAATAATAAGCTAAAAATAATAATGAGACATACTTCGTGAAATGTTGGATTAACATAAAATACACTGTCACAAAAATCCGGATTTAAATCTTGACATTCTACTTTCTGTTCCTAGTGTTGCCACTGTGTGGTGAGTTCCTGTGGACAGGATCTCAGGTCCTTTGGGTCTTTCACCTCATTTCATCTCCAGGACTCCAATCTGTTTCTCTCATTTTTTTGTCATGCTAAAATTTCCAGAAACATTAAGGATCAAATGAATTCATTTTTAGTCAACAAAATCAGTATCAACTTTGAATCTTCTTTAAATTATTCAATAAATATAACATTATCATACACCAAAACTGTATATAAAACTGCTAATACTTTTTCAGCACTTAGAACCTTTGCCACTTTACATCATCTTTCACTACTCTTGTCAGGATTGTGACATAAAATGTGATGCTTTAAAATATTTATCATATCACTTCTTTTAGCAGAATTAAGAGGTCAGTAGCAGTAGAATAAGATAATCCAGGGACTTTGATATATACAGTAAGGTGAAATTATATATAATGATACCTTTGATTTATATATTAATTTCAAATTCATGGATAGAGTAGTATCATTAAACATTTTAACTTTAATAATAAATCAATGGTATATTAATTATTACATTATAAAGTCAGAACATATAAATTATTCATAAATATCTACTGCAAATTGAATTTTTAAAGCTAGCTTTATTTTCCATATTCCTGTCTCATATTAGCCACTAGTGGAAAATAATTCATTTCACAGCCACTGCTAATATGACACAGATGGTAGTCTTTACTCAAGATAGGTTTAAGACTGAATGAAAAGAGAAATGTCAATGTTGTAGGCTATAGATCAAATGAGGGTTCACTTTTAGCAAAACTGAACATTATTACAATGACAGAATAGAAAATGATTTCTCTTTTTTCTCAATTGCATAGCATTTAAAAAAATAATTTAAATGTCTAGATCTTTTACAATGTATTTTTTTATTTCAATGATTTCAAAGGATAATGTTAGGAGATGAGGAAGTAATGAATGCAGATAATGCATATGAGTTTTAGAAGGGTACATAAAAATAATTGTCTTTTATTTCTAACACTGTTGTAGCTTTTTGGGGGGAGATAAGTACATAAAAATATATTCCATAGTGAAAGTGTGGACTCCAAGGCAAAGCTTTACAGTTCAGAATGACTATTCTCACTACTAGCAACTCATTGAGACATATAGACATCTGTGCTGGGAAATTTCTGTGCCTAGTATTTTTGCTTGTTTGTTTGGGGTTTTTTGCAAGTTTTAAAAATAAGGTTTATTTAAATGAAAATGGCAGTTGTTAAAAGAATTTAAACTTTCAAATCTGTTATTATTCTTTTACATTTTTACAATTTTGTAGCTATCTAAAATTTAACTGACTATTAGATAACCTTCACATCTCCCTCTCCATTTGCTCCAGTTCTGTCATGCATCTTACTGCTCTCCTCCTAAGGACCTTGGTGAGCACAGCATTCTCACTTCACATCTAGTTAGGTGTTAAAAAATGGCAAGGATAAGAATCAGTGAATCTGCTGAATCAGTGCTCTGATGGGAGCTGTGTATTCAACTTAAAGAACACTTTTTTCTCTGTGCTCTCATATGCTGGTACAAGAATACAGAGTGAAGAGCTATGGCCCTCTTCACCCTTCTCTGTAGCACCAACTGTCATGTCACAGAGGGTCCACAGGTGACAAAACCATTGTCAAAATGGCCAAATGGACTCTACTCCTATTTCCCTTTGATGTCCTGCCTCCATGAAACTAAACAATCCCCCCTAACTACCCAATGTCACCCAGGGGGTCAGCTCATCTGGGCCCTTGTTTCCCTACAGCCACCTACACTTCTAAACATTTCCTGGTTCTGACCTTTCATATGTGACCTTAACTTTGTTCCAACCTCTGGATCTTGGGTTTTTATTTGGAAACTTGGAGGTGCTGCAGTAGTAAAAGCTTTTCAAAAATATATATAATATCATCACAGTTGGATATAACAAAGATTTTTGCCATGTTTGCCAAGGAGAACCCAGAAATGGCTTGCTCTGTGGCAATCATGGAAATTGTTTGCAGACAGACATCACAATCACCTCCCTCATATCTATGCAAAACCACATAATGCACCCCTTATAAAATCAACAAATGCACTATTCCTCACCTAATATATGTAAAGGAACATATTTTGAAAGATACTTTAATACTGGGCAGTAGAAAACACAAAAGTAAGTAAGAATATTGAATCTCCTGTCCCCAAGGATCCAGCTATACCACTACTGGGCATATACCCTAAAGATGCACATTTGCACTCCAAAAGCATTAGCTCAACTATGTTCATAGCAGCATTATTTGTAATAGCAGAAACTGGAAACAACCTCGATGCACCTCAACTGAAGA